>CM069905.1:44400763-44709206 GCA_036172215.1 Camellia granthamiana
TACTCTTACTAAGGAGTTTAAAAAGATGAAACCGCCATCCTTTAAAGGAGGTATAGAGCCAATGAAAGCAGAGGCATGGGTGTTGGGGATAGAGAAATTATTCGAAGTCTTTCCGTGCACCGAGGCTCAAAAGGTGCAACTGGCGGCTTTTACCCTCGAGGATGAGGCACGGAGATGGTGGATGCTTACTAGAACAACACATCAAGGATTGACGTGGGATAGGTTCTTGGAATTGTTTTATGATAAGTATTTCCTTCAAAGTATGCGAGACAAGAAGGTGACTGAATTTGAAACTCTCAGACAAAGGAATAAGACGGTTGCTGAATATGAAGCTCAATTTGCAGAACTAGCCCGATTCGCGCCTCACATGGTAGACACGGATTATAAGAAGGCATGGAAGTTTGAAGGAGGATTACGGGGTGCTATTTTAGACCGAGTTAATATGCTGAAGTTGCCTACCTACGTAGATGTGCTGGAAAGGGCTGTCATCGCTGAAGGGAATCTTGCTGCTCAAAGTCGAATTTCTGAATGGAAGGGAAAAAGACAAAGCAATCAATGATCGAAGGGGTTCATTACTCCACCAACTAAGAAGCAAAATTCAGGGACTTCAAATGCTTCCACCCCCAGTCAGGATCTAATTCCCGTATGTGTGGAGTGTGGGAAGAAGCATTGTGGAATATGCTACCAGAAGTCTGGAGCTTGCTTTCAGTGTGGGAAACCGGGTCATGTGATAAAGGATTGCCCTCAGAGGAAGCAGCAACAAAATGGCAACAAAACTACTACCAGCTCAGTGGGGTCTGCACCAACTAGCAACACCAAGCCAACTGCTAAATCAACGAACAATAAGGACACTGTGAGACAGGGTAGAGTGTTTGCATTGGTTCCAGGAGACGTGCAGAACGCAGCAACAGTGGTATCAGGTATATTTATGGTTCACGGTCATCCTGCTAGTGTATTATTCGATTCTGGCTCTACTCATTCTTTCGTGTCAAAATTATTTGCACAATACTTAGATAAAACTGAAGAAAAATTGTCTTATATGTTATATGTGTCCACACCTTTGGGAGATTCTATGCTTTGTACTTCTGTTTATTTTGGTTGCGAACTTGAGCTTGGGGATATCCGGGCATACGCCAATCTGTTACCCCTTGACATGACCTATTTTGATATTATTCTAGGAATGGACTGGTTGGGCGAACATGGTGCAACTATAGATTGTCTAACTAAACAAATCAGTTTCCATCCACCGGGACAATTAGAGTCTACCTTGCAGGGACATGGCGTAATTTCTCCACCTTATTTGATCTCGGCAGCGAAGGCTTGTAAATTAATTCAGAAAGGGTGTCACGGGTATTTATGCAGCGTTTTGGAGGGACAAGTGGTGAATGGCAATATTGAGACGATCCCAATTGTTTGTGAATTTTCGGATGTCTTTCCCAAGGAATTACCAGGGCAGTTGATAGACCGAGAAATTGAGTTTACCATTGAAGTAGCACCAGGAACTCAACCCATTTCGAAAACTCCGTATAGAATGTCACCAGTTGAGATGAAGGAACTGAAAATGCAGTTGCAAGATTTACTGGATAAGGGATTCATCCGTCCGAGTGTGTCTCCATGGGGTGCACCAGTTCTGTTTGTAAAGAAGAAGGATGGAACGCTCCGGCTTTGTATCGATTACAGGGAACTTAACAAAGTAACAATTAAGAATAAGTACCCACTGCCAAGAATTGATGACCTATTTGATCAGCTTCAGGGGGCACAAGTATTTTCAAAGATTGATCTACGGTCTGGATACCATCAATTGAAGGTCAAAGCTGAGGATGTTGAGAAGACAGCTTTTCGAACCCGGTACGGTCATTATGAATTTTTGGTTATGCCCTTTGGCGTCACAAGTGCACCGGCAGCTTTTATGGATTTGATGAACCGCGTTTTCAAGCCCTATTTGGATGAGTTTGTGGTGGTTTTTATTGACGATATTCTTATCTATTCGAAAAATATAGAAGCTCACGAGAATCATCTTCGTTTGATCCTTCAAACCCTTCGAGAGAAGAAACTATATGCAAAGTTGAAGAAATGTGAATTCTGGCTACTAGAAGTGGCATTTTTGGGACACGTTATTACAAAGGAAGGAGTTTCTGTTGATCCACACAAGATAGAGGCGGTTGTGAATTGGCCAACTCCCACTAATGTGACTGAAGTGCGTAGTTTTATGGGGCTAGCCGGTTACTACAGACGGTTTGTTCAAGATTTTTCTAAAATTGCTGTGCCGCTTACCCAACTGACTCGAAAGGGAGTTACATTTGAATGGTCAGGAGAGCGGGAATCTGCTTTCCAAGAATTAAAGACAAGGCTGACTACGGCACCAGTGCTGGCCTTACCATCTGGTACTGAAGGATTTGTAATCTACAGTGATGCTTCGCACAAAGGGCTTGGTTGTGTACTTATGCAGAATGGAAGAGTTATCGCCTACGCTTCTCGTCAACTGAAACCCCACGAAAAGAATTATCCCACGCATGACCTCGAGCTCGCGGCGGTGGTTTTTGCTTTAAAGATATGGCGGCACTATTTATATGGCACTACTTGTGAAGTTTACACTGACCACAAAAGCCTCAAGTATCTTTTTACTCAGAAGGAATTGAATATGCGACAACGTCGGTGGTTAGAGTTAATTAAAGACTACGATTTACAGATTCATTATCATCCTGGTAAAGCCAACACAGTTGCAGATGCTCTTAGTCGGAAAACTATGGGAAATTTAGCCAACCTGTTTACGGAGAGAAAGGAATTGATAAATGAATTAGAGAAAATGAATATAGAGTTTGTGATACGTGGACAGGAGGCAGTACTAGCAGCAGTAATGGCTCAACCGACTTTACTCGAAGAGATTAAGTTACATCAAATGGAGGATGACAGTCTAAGGAAAATATGTGATGAGTTAGAGATAAAACCAAAACTGGGGTTCAGCTTAATGGATTCAGTACTCAAATTTCATGATCGAGTATGTGTCCCTAATGTGTTGGAGCTTAAGCGACAATTAATGGAAGAAGCACATACCTCAAAATTTTCCATACATCCAGGGAGTACCAAAATGTACCGGGACTTGAAACAAAATTTTTGGTGGCCAAGTATGAAGAAAGAGATCGCAGAATTCGTCTCTAAATGTTTGCAATGTCAGCAAGTAAAAGCGGAGCATCAGAAGCCAGCAGGGTTATTACAGCCCCTTTCAATCCCAGAATGGAAGTGGGAACATTTAACCATGGATTTCGTTGTGGGGTTACCACGAACTCCTCGAGGCATGAATTCAATATGGGTCATTGTAGATCGATTGACTAAGTCCGCTCACTTCTTGCCAGTAAAAACTCAATATAATGCGGACAAGTTGGCAGTACTTTATGTGAATGAAATTGTGAGGCTTCATGGTGTTCCAGTCTCCATTGTATCAGATAGGGATCCAAAATTTGTTTCCAGATTCTGGCAAAGTTTACAAGAAGCAATGGGTACAGAATTAAAGTTCAGCACAGCTTTCCATCCTCAGACCGACGGTCAATCTGAGAGGACGATACAGACGCTGAAAGACATGCTCCGGATGTGTGTGCTAGATTTTCAAGGGAGTTGGGAAACTCATCTACCGTTGGTAGAGTTCGCATACAACAACAGTTACCATTCAAGTATCGAAATGGCACCCTATGAAGCTCTATATGGAAGACCGTGTCGTTCTCCCGTGTGTTGGGCTGAAGTTGGAGAAAAATCTTTACTCGGACCGGAAATTGTTCAGTTAACTACTGAAAAAGTTAAAACTATCCGGGAAAGGTTAAAAACTGCCCAAAGTAGACAAAAGAGCTATGCGGACAATCGACAAAGGGATTTAGAATTTAAAGTGGATGATCATGTTTTTGTAAAGGTCACTCCGATGAAAGGCCACCCGAGATTCGGAAAAAAGGGTAAGTTGACACCCCGTTACGTTGGTCCCTTCCAAATTTTGGAGAAAGTAGGCCCAGTGGCTTACCGGATTGCCCTTCCACCCACTATGAATCAAGTACATAACGTATTTCATGTCTCTATGCTTCGCGGATATCTTCCAGATCCGTCGCATGTCATTGATTACCATCAAATTGAGTTGGATGACAAACTAATGTATGAAGAAAAACCAATTCGCATTTTAGACCGACAAGCAAAACAATTACGACACCGAGAAATTCCAATGGTGAAAGTGGAATGGCAAGCACATTATGGAACCGACGCAACTTGGGAAAGAGAAGAGGAAATGCAACACCAGTATCCTCATTTGTTTCTACCCTAAGGTAAAACAAGTTTGAGGGACCAAACTTATTTAAGGGGGGGAGAGTGTAATAACCCGACCCTCGAGCAAGTTTTCTGCTATAAGTTTAGTTCGTGTTTTATGCTGTTGAATGCTTGCTGTGAAACCCTATGCAAAATTAAAGTTAAGTAAGTGAAACATATGTTTCAAGAGGTCTATCTGTCCAAACAAGAAAAGTATCTGTCATGTTAGAAAGTTTGAATTAGAAATTGGAAGCCTTAGTGGCGTAATTATCTGAAATTGACTTCATATATGCGATCAACATGATTTTTAAGTAATATTAAGTAATGTTGTGAAATTTCAATTTGGGATGACTAAACGATTGAATTTTGTCTCATTAGCTAATATATATATATATAAGTGTGTTCTTGAACATTAAGCATAAGAGTTAGTTCAAAATTTTCCTGGGAGGAGAAAGGAAAAAGAAGGGGGAGAAACAAGGGAGAATTGAGAGAGATTGAAACTAAGGTAAAGCTAAATTCCCTAATCTAATCCTCTTCCTTAATTTGGCATAAAAAGTTCTTAAACTTGTGTGCTCTAGAGGAGTATGTTGAAGATATGACAAATTGTGTATTTGAATCCAATTCAAAATTATCTAGTGGGAGCTTACATCTTGTCTCTTACTTACCAAATTGGTGTTCATGCTTATGCCATGTTTTATATGTCTATGTATATGTGTAAGTTAAGTTATATGTAAGTTAAGAGCCCAAGAATAAAATCATGTTATGAGCTTCAACTTTGTTCAAATTAGTTGAGTTGTACTCATGGGTATAATTCAAGTTAAATGATGGTATGATGTGCCTTAATTATATGTTTTTGAACCATGATTTGGTCGTGAAAAGATCCATTTTTGAGCTTTGAAAACATTCCCTAAAAGATAGAATTTTTGGTGCAATTTTCGGACCAAACTGGACAATCGCCGCACGTGCGGGAGTCACTGCCGCACGTGCGGCAAATGCTGAATTTTTGTGTTTTGGTTCTGCTTAAAAAGCACGTACGGGACCTCAGGGCCGCACATGCGGGGCCAACTGCCGCACGTGCGGGGCTCACAGCCGCACGTGCGGCTCATGCTGAAAAATACAGTTTGCTCCGTTTTGCGTGTAGAATCCTTCCATATTGTCGAAATATGTATTTGGGGTCTTTTTGATATTGATCTACTCTTTTGAAGCGAAGTGAAACATAAAACAAAATGCTAAGAAAAAGGGGCTAACGTATAAGATTTAAATGTGCGCAGGACACACTCCGGAAGGAAGTAACACGTCATCTCAACACTGTGAGTAGTAATACCAATACATATACTGATGTAACTTATGATTGTCATAAGTATCATGTTCACACATAAAATGCAACTACGTTACATTTCAACATATGTAAAGAAAGAAATGGAAAAGATGAAAAACATTCGTTGGATAAGACTCTGAAACCAAGTTACTCTGTTACTGTGATATGAAACAAAGTGCTACACGGAACTAAGTGCTACGATGTGAGACACCTCTAGAGTCCGTGTGAGACACCTCTTGAGTTCATGCAAGCATGTTCAAGGGCTTAATGCCAAGTTATGTAAGGGCCTTGTGCCACTATGTTCAAGGGTTTAATGCCAAGTTATGTAAGGGCCTTGTGCCACTATGTTCAAGGGCTTCAAGCCATCTATTTAAGGGCTCTTAGCCATCATGTTTCAAGGGCTTCGTGCCAATACACACAAGGGCTCATAGCCATTACGATGATGTTGCAAGATTGGGCCTAAGGCCATTCTGTATTTAGCACAGAAATAAACTATTATATGAACTATGTACCTTCTCCATGCATTACTCTATTATGTGTCAAGTTAAGCATTATTTTATTTAAAGTATTACTATTCACTGAGCTTGGCTTACCCTGTGTTGTGTTTATTTCTGTAGGTAACCTACCAGGTGGTCAACCCCAGCCATGACACCAGTCTCTTTTGTCAACCCTCACATGTGTAGGCACTTTGCAAGGCCATCTGTTTTGTGGCGTCTACTAAGTTGACTGGCCTATTTTGATTATCTATCTAAGGATTAAATGTAAATAACCTCAATGGTTTGTTTTTGTTAACGCCCGATGATAGGGGTAGAACTATGTATGTATATGTATATGCGTATGTGTATGTCAGCTTGTATTTTTGGGACTTTATTCATTCTCTACAGTACATATGATGTGTAAGATCCTGGCATATTAGAAACAGCTCAATGGAGTTTGTTAGGTTCAACATTCTTTTATAATTCTATGCTTCCGATAAGGCCCCTATATATTATATTTACAGGGTTTTATGTCACTTTCTGAACGGGTCATGCCCAAACTTCTAGGGGTGGGTTTAGGGTCTTGACACGAATAATCCCTTCCACAATGTTCAGAGTATTCAGTTCCAGTTCATTTGTTTCCTTTATGTGAGGTCAAGTTGAATTCGTGTTCAGATCCAGTTATCACGGTAATCAACTCACACACTCACACATGCACATAAAATGTCCTTACCTCTTTTTTAGGGCACCTTTTAGTTCATATGGACTCATATATGCGGTATATCACGTGCTCTGATACCACTATGTCACCACCCAAACCCGTCCCTATAGGTTTAGCATCGTAACTGGCCAGTCATCCTTGGATTACCAAAGGCCTCTTAACAGAATGACATATAGTAAGGGGCTGAGAAAGCAAACCTAGAAAATATACAATGTCCATAGAGCCGTGTCAATGTATATGAGACAGAAATTTCAAAACAAACTTACATATATATATATACATCTATATGTGTGTGTGATGCCATAAATACATTAGTCTTACGTCACTCATTACACAAATAAAGCCAAAAAGGGGACTAGCCCAATGTACAGATAAGTAAAACAAAACAAACGTCAATAGCAAGGTTATAAAACTAGACATCTCAAAATGGAACCTCCCCGGGAGGCACAGTGGCTAGTTGAACCAAAACTCCAGGCACAACTTAGGCCTGGTCATGAGCCTGCTCACCTACATACATAATATAATAGAGTGAGCGGAAGCCCAGTGAATAATAACAGAGTAAAGGGTTTAAATGAATGATGTCCATAACAGAATCGGAGACCAAAGTTCATAACAGAAACAAATTTATTTTCTTTTTCTTGTTCAACATCATATATAAATTAAAGTTCATACTTCATCATACATGGTACATCCAATAGCATTATCATGCTTGTTAGTTCTATAAGGAACCTCCGGCACCGGGAACTTGTAATATACTTGGGCCACGGTATTGTTACCCTCGGGTAAGAGGCCATGAGACCACGATATTATTACCTCCGGGCAAGGGCCTTGTACTTGTAGACCACGATATTATTACCCCTGGGCAAGGGCCTTGTGCTAAGGATGCCATGAATACATTTCAGAAATTTGGACAATCATTCATTCATATAAAATATCACATTTCAGAAAACTGATCATTTCATAGCATCATAAAATAATTAAAGTTAAACATAACTTTATAGAGTTATTACTCACAGATGGCTTCACTTGCAGAATAGACAAATCAGATAACTTGTGGCACGTGACCTACATACACATAACAGAAACATATAATGAAACACACACTCGTTGGTACATAACTTCTTTCGTCTCATTCTTAGTGTGTTTCTAGGTCTTAACCTCTTATTGTGTCTTAATCATGGCCTAGAAATGCCTAGGATGCAATGTGGATGCCAAAAATGCACTTTGGAACTCTTAACAAAACTTGCTGGAAATAGGGGTCTTGCTCGAGCGTAACTTCCTTCGCTTGAGCGTACATGCAAATATGCGAGGGGGCACTCGAGTGCAACTTCCTTCGCTCGAGTGGTCTGCAAACTTTGAAAAAGTACTGGTTGTGTAATTTTCACACACAAAGGTCGCTCAAGCGTGAGACTCATGTCCTTACTCGAGCGTAACTCTTGCCGCTTGAGCTGTCTCTAAAAACATGAAACTTTTGGGAGTTCGCATTTCACGCTTGAGCGGACTTCAGATCGCTCGAGCGGAAGTGTAAGATCACAGAGTGGTCACTCGAGCGGAAGTGCAGAATCATGAATTTCCATATTGCACTCCCAAGCTCCAAACTTAAATTACACACTTCAAAACTCATCTTTTTGGGCCAAAACTCCAGAAAACATTTCAAAACTTGTAAAATACCATGGTTTGAAGATCATTTCACTAAATCAAGGCCCAAAGGTATTCCAATTGATCAAAACTCTAACTTGAAATTTATGAATATGCCATAAACATGACATGCATGAATTATTTAGAACATAGGCTTTCCAAAACATGATCAATTAAGATCAAATAGTAAGAAATGTGGTGAATTCTCAAAACCAAGTCAAGATAAACACATGCATGTGAAAATTCTTTAAAAATTTATTCAAAATGCCATGATATTTGCATGCATGCATGATATGGGTCAATTCTCTTCATTTCTAACTTAATCCTTGTATTATCCAACATAATTCTCTAAAATTCATGTCCTACACATCATAATTGTACAATCTAAAGGTTGAATTCTTACCTGGGCTTGTCAATGATGCTCTATATGATCAATTGTTGGAAGTTCCAAGCCAAAATCTCTAAGTTCTCTAGCAATCCTTTTAATTTGAGCTAAAACTCCTCTTCTCCCTCTCTCCCATGTTGGTTTGTGTGTGTGTGAGCTCAAAAATGTGTTGATATGAAAGAAAAGGATGAGTGGAGGCTTAATAGGTGCCATATATAGGCTTGGATTAAAGAATTCATTAATTAGGCTTAATTAAGCATCAATTATTTTAATTAAATTGCTCCCAATCAAATTCTAATTAAACTTACCATAATGTTCTAAAAATTCCAACTAACACATACATCAAGTCAATTTCATGATTAGATGCCGATAAGGCCTTCAATTCACAAAACAAAACAGAAATTCAAACAAATATTTCTACAAATAATGTGACACACATGCAATTTCTTTAGAATTTCACCTTAATTATTTATTAGGCATATTTAATCATGAATTAACGTTAATCAAAGGTCGGTGTTGTTATAGCCGATAAATGTGGTTGGTTTCAGATCCTGGAATTGTTTTATGGTAATCGGCTTTTCTCACTGCTCTGGCATCCCATTGTTTGTGCTGGTTTGCAAGGCCTACAAAAAGCTAATAACCGTTCTTTCCATGATTCTTTCCATTGATTGATGGATCGGTTCCGTTACCATCGTTGGCCATTCTACAAGGTAGAGTTTCGTGGAAATAATTCAATAAACGTGGCATCACATTTATAAAGCATTATAAAGTATCATATATATAAAATACTAGCTTTGAATACAGTATTAACATTACATCCTTATCCCAAAAGTTAAAAGTTATGTCAGTGTCTAACCCCTTTGGTCCCAAAAACAAAATAGGGATCAGAACTAATCATGGTTAGCTCACAAAAAGAATTCTTTTCTGCTAATCTAGATTGGCAAGTCAAATAATCACCAAAAATAATGTTGCATAAGAAGTTCAAATTCCCATCCTAGCTATACCACATCAAAACAAACCCACGTTGCTTGAAATATGTATATAGGGATGGACTGTATATATCCCCAAAATGCTTAGTCAGCAATCCATTCCGGTGTCTCGACGTATATTAAGTCATTGCTAAAATCAACTTAATAATTTCCAAAGGGTTAGGGATGTTGGTGAATATATAATCTTCGAGGTAAACATTTCCCCTCATCTCAGCAAAACCTAGAGGCAAATGGCCAATCATGTAGTGAGGGCGGTCAAATCCTGGGGCAAGGTCGATTATGCTGGTTGGTCCGAGATATTGTCTGCATGCGTAGGCACAGCTTTGCCTCCACGACAAGCATGCTACATCATCAGGATCGGCCTGTACATATATTGGCCAACCCATCAATTGGGCAAGGCTTGGATGTGGTTGCCTGACTATGTCTTCAGAGTCTCCCTATCCCTCTAGCGAGGCGGGGGCGTGACAGTTTGCCAAGATTCCCTCCAGACTCATAGCCTCGAGCTCGTTCCAGAACGCCTCACTAAGAATAAACTCGGACATCCCTACATCACCAGAATTAGTCATGGTACAAACGTAAGATTCTGCAAGAAAGGTAAAAACCATGGCTCTGATACCACCTTTGTCACGACCCAACCCCCGGATGCTTAGGGCTGGAATCACAACTTATTAATTCTAATTGAACAAATTAAGTGGTGCAAGCAGAAGCGGAATAAAAGTAAAAAAATAATTAAACAGATAATTAATTTGTTAATGATTGAAAATACATCCATAGGGCTTTTATTATTTTATTATGCAGTGACAAAATTTTAGAAAGAAAAAAAAAAGAAAGAAAAAGAAAAGGAAAAAAAAAAAACCAAGTGTAACAGGTCGACATCAAATTCCGTACGGGTCCCATTATACGAGGTTACAGTTCTTCTTTATATCTCATCACCTAAAAGGGGTAACAACTATAAGTACACAGTAGAGTGAGAAATATTATGCCAAGAGTATAGGAGACACAAAATAATCATGGATAGTTATTTAAGCTAAAACATTAACGTAACTTAATTTGAATAACCAATTATTTAAGTGGCAAAAGCTGAAATACTGAAATTATGTAAATAAATAATCATAATCACGGTACAGAACAAAACAAAACAGAGGTCACTGGAGTGATAATTAGAACAGAGGTCAATGGATTCATGACAAACAAAGGGCCACAAAGTGACAAATCAGAAGCCAATGGTTTAGTTAAGTCCCCCAAGGCATGGGACTCCCGTGGTAGTACTTAAGAAAATAATTGTTTATAAAATCATTGTCAAATAATTTTTAAAATTTAAACAAACATATCCATGGGTTTCAATTTAAGCAAATAGAGTTTAGAATATAATCAACGTAATTAAAATATTAATATAATTATAAAACACAAATTACATAAAATAAATTATGGTAACTCAAATCATACGTAAAATGTATTATGATAACTCAAAGTATAATATAACTCACCTTAATATTAACCATTTACTCTTACTTTCCACTATCACAAACCTTCTTACTTATTAGTTTACTATCTCCAGTATCTTTTTCATATTTTGTTTCTTTTGTTGCATTGACCTTGAGGAAATCCTCCCTATTTATAGGAAGGCAAACCGTGCCATCAAACCACAAGAGTCCTCCAGAACCAATACATGTCCACAGCCAAATCTTCCTTAGATTTTTTATTAGAAATCTTCCTTAGATTGATACTTATCTTATTAATTTTTTGCGTTAATTATACTCTGGCCCAGTTCTGTAAAAATAATTATATACCACTCGTTTGATAAAAATAAAAAAAAACTAATCCCTAATTAAATTACACTCAACCATAACATCTAATATTTTATTTACTATATATATAATTTTACGTGGTATTTAATTAAATATTTAGGGTGTCACCCCAATTGAATCTTTTGCACCTCGATAGGTTAGATTTCTATTGCCATTCAAGTCTCAGAAAAATTCCAAAATTTCTCTGACCACTGGTTTGTTTCCCTCGTCATGAAAATTTATAAACCAGTGTTAATCAATGTCATGACCCAAACCCGCCCCTATAGGTTAGGACATAACCAGCCAGTAATCATGAGATTATCTATGGCCTCAGACCAAATAAAACGCATTTCAACAAAGTAAAGGGGCCAAAACGGAAGCAATTTAAAACTTTGTCCATAGAGCTATGCTTACATGGCATAACAAAATCATTCCAGAAGTATCCTGTAATAACTCACATAAAGGAAGTTAACATATGAGCTTTACACAACAGGATCATTCAGGTCATGGTCAGCCAAACCAAAAGCTTATATACAAAGATGATCCAAAGTTCTCGCCAACATACAAAAATGTAACAAAAGAACAAAAGGGTGAGACAAGTCTCATGCGTGAGACGTATGGGCTGACTCCTCAAAACTTGACTATCTCTCACATACTTCACTGAGGCTGGGTTTGGACACCTCTTGGCTCACCTACAAACACATGAATGAGAGTGAGCAAAAGCCTAGTGAATAATATCAAGTTAAGAAGATACATGAACGAACTTTGAAACAGTTATATCAAACGGCCTTGGGCCCAATTCATGTTCCTATCTAATATATCAAACAACAAAAGTTCTAGACGTATCAAACGGCCTCGGGCCCAATTTACTCATATCCGATGGCCTTTGGCCCATTCATTCATATCCAACGGCCTTTAGCCCAATCGTTCATATCAAACGGCCTTTGGCCCAGCCATTTATGTCAAACGGCCTTAGGCCCAATTATTCATGTCAAACGGCCTTTGGCCCAATCATTCATGTCAAACGGCCTTGGGCCCAATCATATGGCATAACAGATATTCGTCCACAATTCAAATTAACAAGCTTACAAAGCTTTTATAGGAATAAGCAACAGGACAAATAACATACTTCAGAATATCTCTACTAAAATATTACTCACAATGATCTGTTGGATGGTTTGCCCTTGTGCTTGACCCTACACATTTCATGAACATAATGGGTCACAAACGATTCAATCCGTTCTTAATTCATATATCCCTCTTAGGCTTCATTCTTATCTTTTAAATACGTTTACAATGTTCAATGCATGCCTAAGAGTGCTTAGAAATAAAAGAGAACAGAAAATGAAACACAAAACATTTTTACAAAATTTCTGAAACAGGGCTCCCCGCTCGAGCGCAGGTTTCCCCGCTCGAGCGGATCCCCTTTTGTTTGCAAAAGTACTGGTTACCTCATTAATACGCTCGAGCGTGACTTCGGATGCTTGAGCTGAATGTCAAACTACATGGCTTTACGCTCGAGCGTGAATCTTCCCGCTCGATTGGACACCAATGTCTGCAAAAGTTCTGGGAACCCATATTCTACGCTCGAGTGGACACGCCAAATTCTGGAATTTTCAGAACTGGTTTTGAAGTTCAAACTCGACATTCAAAGGCCTAAAACTCATGTTCTTGGTTCAAAAACGTGGAAATGCATTATATATCATGAGGATGTAAGCAATATGAGACCAATTGTTCAAAATCATCATCTAATTCTCAAATTAATCAACATTTCTCTTGCATGACCAAAATTCATGCATCCAAACTTCACACAAGCCTCGTATCTCCATCAATCAAGCATGCATGTAAATTTTTGACTCCAATTCCATTTCAACTGGCACTAATGATGCTTATAATCATGAAACTCATGAGAATTATGCATGCATGTGAGATTTGGTGCCCAATTCATCATGTTCAACATGCTCCATGCTTGAATGTGTAAAATCATGGCAATTCTGTGCATGCATGTGCATAAGGGCTTCCAATTCATCATAATCAACACAACTCATGCTCTTGATTGCGATCTAACTTTGAATTCACAAAATTACAAACTTATACACATGAATTTATACTCAAATGCTTACCTAGGAGCTCTAATCACCCAAATTATGGTTATTCTTGAATTGGTCTTTAAGATCTTCAAGCTTCTTGATTAATTCTTCAACTTGAGCTCCCTCTCTCTCTCTAACCGGCACACACTCTCTCTCTAGAGTGTAATCTCAGCAAAATGAACTCAAAGGAGAGGAATTAAGTATATATAGAGGCCTATTTATAAGCTCTCTTAATCAAATTGATTAAGGCTAAGCAATTGGGCTTAATTTAATCGTTCTGAATCTAATTATTTTGATTCAAATCAATTTCTAATTAAATTTCATCGTAGGTTCTAAAAATTATGCCTGATCACAATGGCGTAATCAATTTTGGTTTCTGAGGCCTCTAAGGCCTTCAATTTAAATTCTAAAGCAAATAATCAAACAGATTTTCCTACGGTGAACAGATAGAAATTCAAAACCATATATATTCATATAAATGGCACCCAAAATCATATCAAACACATAATCACAATCATAATTGAGATTAATTAGCATAATACAGAACATGGTTATTCATAATCAAAATTTATTTGCAATTTTCTCTGCAGTGCAATAACTTATATGGAAGAACTTATGTGCCTTGAGTGATTGAGATCAATTTTCTTTGAAATTTCAATTTATGTTGTTTGTTTGATTAACACTGGTTTATTTCTGCCCTTATAATGAATTTTCTCTGGAATCCAAATTTCTCTGACCACAATTATAATAACATTAACATATATGCCTTGATTAATTTTCTCTAATATCTAAATTATGTTGCTTGTTTCATAATTTTCTCTGACCCATAAAATTATGTCTCCTTGTGTGTAATTTTCTCTGGCCCGAAAAATTTCTCTAATGTTTATTTCCCATTAGTATGATGTAGATGAATTTTATCTGACATTTGGTTAATCTTGTTTGAATTTTTCTCTCAGTGAAATTTTAATATTTCTCTAATAAAAGACCCTCCCGTTATAGGTAGATAACAAGAAGCTAGTTAAAAACCCATCAGAGGAGTTTTGTCTTGGTAAAAAGAAGAAGAAAAAAGCAAATAAGACATTGGCCAAATTCAAGGAGGCATTAGAAAATTCATTTAAAGAAGAACGAATGAATAAAGAAGAAAAAGGAAACAAAGAAGAACAAGAAGCAAGCAATGGAAAAGAAGATTAAGCAAGCAATGAAGAAAACGAAGCTAGAAAAGAAAATGAAGAAGTAGAAGACAAAAAAGAATATGAAAGGAAAGAAGAAGAAGATGAAGGCACTGAATCTAAAGAGGAAGAAGAAAACAATGAGGAAATGGATGAAAAAGATAATAATGAGCGGATGAACCAACATCATGATAGCATTTGTGGCTCAACAATGCAACAACCTCAAGATTCTGAGGAATCAAAGGATTCTCAAATTGCTAATCTACATGAAAAACTAAAGGCACTTTCTAAATCCAAAATAGAATAAGAGAAAAATTAGAATCAATTACTCGAAGAAAAGGACATTCCAACCAGGGATGAAGAGGTACTCTTTCTTCTCTCACGTATAGATGCAAGACTTGTGTGGTTAAATAGAAGCTGTTAACATTTATTTTCAGTCATCAACATGCATCGAGGACCAAAACAATTTGTGATGGTATTCTGAGACTATATATAAATTAAATAATATCTTTGTTTTTACTACCGAATCGCTCCCCTCATATCTACTATAATGAGCTATTTATGTTACCTTTGCACTAGTTATTGATGACTAGTTTTCAGGTCAACTACTTCCCTTCAAGGTATGATTCGGGTCGCCATGCTGAGACTTTCCCCATTCCTCCTACTATTTGCACTGGCAAGCGCGACAAGGTTTGTTTCTATTGCACTTCTATTGAACATATTAAAAGACTGGATGGATGGTTGAATAAGAATGGGCTAGCTTGGATTAATCAGCTTCTGTATTATCTGTTGAATGTATGGTCAAATAATTAAACTCTGGGTTTTTTGATGAAATGGACTATTTTAAATATTTCAACTGATTATAGTTGTAGGCTAACTGTTTCTTTGTTATCAGTGTGTCATTGAGAAGGAAAACAACTTTAAGCAGCCTGGTGAGAGATATCGATCATTTGCACCAGACAGGTATTTGTTTTTTAAGTTTATCAGACATTAGTCAATAATATAGCCTTTATGGTGTTTCCTTATGTTCATTTTACTTATTTTTCCTTTATCTTTTATTAGGCAAGAGCGCTTTATCCGCCGATGGGTCGAAGCTTTATCTGACCCTAGGGTCACTTATGAGACATGCAGTATTTGGATCTCATACTGGTCTCAGGTGAGTCTTCCGTTCTTCAACAAACGAATCAACTATAATCAACATCCGCCACAAACCCCACCAACCCAACCCAACCCCCCCCCTCCCCCCGCGTGCCAAAAAACTAAATAAATAAAGGAGAAAAAGGAAAATAAAATAAAAGAAAAAGAAAAAGAATATATATATATAGAGTCGGTGTTCATCCTAAGTTTTATTTTAAACTGATGTCATTATACTTGCATTATGGAGTTTTTAACTAATGTCATTAAGTTTGACGTAAGTTTTGGAGTAAATAAATCTAATGCATTTTGAGTTGCGTGGGCACAGGCGGACAAGTCTCTGGGTCAGAAGCTGGCCTCTTCGCCTCAACATGAGGCCAAGCATTTGATGGTCAAACCCCCACAGGGACGATTTTTCAGAGTGTTGACGCGAATAAATCTGATTAGTGATAATCCTCCGGTATTCTAATACATCACGTTGACTTAAATATACTGGCAATTCGCTCTTTCAATAAAATGCAGTGTTGTATGCAAGTTCTATATAGCGTTGTACCATTGGTCCCCTGTTTCTAGTCTGTTTGTTTATTTGTATATTTTTCTTTTGATCATCATTATTTTGCCAAGGCTTCCCATTCATTTCATGCCTAATCACGTCCAGTTTGTACCAAAAATGAGTTAGGATGTTGACCCCCAGGTAAGTGACCTGAAAGTAAATTTTTTGGGAAAATTATAAAACAAAATAACAAAAAAAAAAAAAATTAGTTTGAGACTAGTAATAAATAAATTCTACATTTTTATTTTTGTCAATTTAAATATTGAAATTTTAATTTGTCTTTAACCTAAACTATTAGTCTATTATCATTAAGTAAAATTGACAGAAAATGATGTTTTCAAAGAAAAAAAAATATTTTTGACATTTTATATACATTTACATTAAGTTTAAATTAAACCATAATCTTACATTAAACTCAAAAATGATATTTTATAATATAGGCAAATGTGATTTGATGAAATGGTTACTGTTATTTAATCAATTTGATTTTTTGCATATATGTTTTACTTGATATATTTTAAAAAGTGCAAGATTCAAATTATTGAAATGGGTCTTAGAATGAGTCCAAAAAGCGCACAACAATGGCCCCATACCCAAAACCCTAAACCGACACCCCCCCCCTCCCCCAAAAAAAAAGAAAAGAATTGTGTATTATAGATTTTATCCCAAGTTAAATTGTACCATTTTCATGCTATATAATATAATATTAAGGCCTCATTTGGCAAGCTGTTTTTTTAGCCAAAAAGTCACTAAAAAAATTAAAAAACTAACAACTTATACCAAAAGTCAAATATTCCATTTTCTCGTCTACTTTTTGCACATCTTTTCGTAAAAAATTAAAAGTCATCCCAAGCATACTAATTTTTTTTACATAATATTTTAGTTAAAAAATCAAAAAGTTACTAAAACAACCTGTTCCCAAACGAGGCTTAAATACTTTAAAAAATTACTCAAAAAAAATATAGAAAATATAAATAAATATATTACATTCATTATGGGTGTGCTATCCTTCTCATTAATTTTAATTTTACATGCACTTCACTTTCAAAATAGATTTCGAAATAAACATTCATAGTATATAACATTTTTATGTGCATTTTTGTATAATAAATTGACTATATTGTTTATTAATTATTGTTGTTTTTTTCTGCATTTAGGGTTCGTTTGGGAAGTGGATTAGTTTTTTGACTTTTTTAGCTAGTTTAGTGTGGGGATAAAAAAATCTCGTTTGGAAAGGACTTCTAACTTTTTTGACTTTTTTGTGAGAGAGATTATAATGATTACAAGTTGGATGTGATTTTTATTTTTTGTGACTAAAAAATCTAATTTATTTTTTGTAACTATTTTAGACCAAAAAAAAAAAGTCTAACCTTTGACTTCCAAATGAAGCGTAGAGTGTATGAGAGTGGAAGGAGGACTTTTCAATTAAGTCTGCATTAGTGAGAGTTTTGCATTACAGAAGTGGCAACCATGTTGCAATAAAAATGCTGATGAGAGAGTTCAAGAGGTTGCAATAAGACTTTCAAGAAGGAATCAATAGACCACTATAAAACAAGGCATTTTATCCACGTCTTAGAACGTACATGGGTTCTGCAGCCGTCATTCATCAATGAAACATCTGCATTAAATTCTCTTTTTTTCCTTGAACATTTTCCACTATCTAAGTATTCAAAAAGACTGATACAACTCTCATGGCCAAGCAAGCCCTTTCTTACATGGATCAAACATACGAAGAGTTGTTTGATAATGCTATTCATCATCGAAAAAACCTTCATGCATTGATTAGCCACCCGTACCCACCTCCATTTATACAAGTTCTGGAAGCTTTTGCAAATCAACGACCTTCGAACCAAGAACCTATTGCTTACAATTCTTTGGAACAAAAATTTGCAACTATGGATATCGGAAGCTCTTCTTCTGCAATAAAGCCTTCTGCATGGGATGAGGCGACTGCTTCTTCTTCTTCTTCTATGACCTCTGGTTGGGGATCTTGGCCTACCCCTACTCAACCTCAAATGAGAGAACGCATTCATCACCGATTCCCTAAATTCGATGACCCTCTTGCAGGTCCCCTCTTCCAAACACAGTTCCGTAGTATACCCATATGTTCTTTTTGACCATCTACGCAGTCTTGAGGATAATTTGCTTTCAGCATGGTATACCTCTACCTTGCCATCTCGAATGGTGCGAAGTGTTCCACGTCCTGATGAAGCCTTAGGGATTAGTCCAGCGCTTTTAGCCAAAAAAGCAAAAATTTGTTCCTTTGATTGGCTGGAATGTGTGAACAGACCTGAATTCCCAAATTCGTTCATGGAACCTCCAACTACGTCTCCTCTGCCTCCTAATCCAAATTGGATTGATGAATTGAGGCTCACTTTCTCTGAAGGCCAATACTTCACTCCTTACCAGGCTCCAGTGCCTCCAACTCCTTATTAGCAATATAGGGCTCAGACACTACTTGCTGTTTTCTCCCACTTCTCCTTTGAAGTCCTTTAAAGTGACATTCCCCACAAAAACCTCCTCTGGGCTTCTGACATTATGTCTCGAAGTCATCTTCTTAACCCTGTGGCCCAAACAGAGCTTTATACCTCTCTACACCAACTTCCCATCCCTGCTTAACTGGCACTCCAATACTTCAATTACCAGTGAAGTTTTGGATGAAGCTTCTCTGCTCGAATTCAGGTCCAGTATGAGGCAAAGAACCTCCTTGATGAATATGAGATCTTCAAAAGTTAGGATTCAGAACGTGGAGATAATGCTACTATGGACGAAGTGCCATGGAGAAGAGGAGATGGACGCAACAGATAGAGCCTTAAAACATATAGAATTCGAAGTGCAGGCCCAACAACTCTTTTTCCAACTAAGGGCTTATCAATTAGATAAACCAAACCTGGACATGATAGAGGATAGAGTAGGAAAAGAGTATTTATTTATTGAATTTTGTTGGACTAAATTCCATGATCTTGTAACTTTGTCCCTTCCATATTTTTATGAGATTGAGAATGTAGCCAAATGAATCCCAATGTAAGTATTACTTATCAATAATACTGGGCTTTCTAAATTTTATTTGTCAGACTCTAACTTCATATTCCAATTGTAAACTTGATTGTATGGTTGATGCACTTTAAATTCTCAATTTCAACTTGAAGTCTAGCTCAAACACTTCCAAAGTGTGGAATTTTCTTTCAAGAAAGACAATCAGTGCTTTACATCCCAATTCTAGGATTAACATAATATGCTTCGAATTAAACAACTCTACTTCGAAGCACAAACTACGTACATCAAAGTATTGAAGCTTCCCTCAGAGATTGCACTGTTTTATTACAAAAGGTGAGTCCCTTTGTATCTTTCATTGCTTAACCAAATATTGTTTTTTGCTACTTCGAAGTCTAGAACAAACAAACCCTAGTTGTAGAATATTTCAAATTTTGCTTTGAAGGCTTTTACTTTCAAAAAGAAATTTAAAAACAAGTCTATCTTTAATCCCCTTGAAGTAAACAAACACTTGAGCATTCTTGCGCTCTTAGGTATGTGCTTCGAAGCCAATTTCTTGCTTTTGAAACCCTAGTTGATCGTTTGTCGACTTTTGAGCCAAAGCTTGGCGTCGAAGCCAAGTATTTGATTTCGAAGCTGTTATGAGTATTTGAGGTGCGTTTCCCTCCAAATTGTCAATATTGAGGGAGGCTTTTCACATCCGTACCTTCAGTACTTCTTTATGAATTCTACCCGTTCAAAGCAATTGGGTATTTTTCAGACAGAAAGGTTTTAAAACCCTTTCCTTCAATTCTTTCAATTCACTTGCTCGCCAAACACATCAACCCTTCGCTTCTATTGACTTCTCCTCTTCTTTACCCTTTTTTTCTCAACTTTGTCTTCTTCAAACCTCTATCAATGGCTTCTTCCTCCTCAAGAGATACCAGTCATGGAACGTGTAAGTCCATCTGTAGCTTTGAAAAGGATCATTGATGAAGAGTGTGAAAAATACAAGGCTGGTGGGAAAAGTGCCATCGACAGACGCATCTTCATTCCCCGTCACCATGAACAACAAGAATACGTGCTTGGGCCCATTTTCAAGGAGATTCCTACTGAGCTCCCAGCTCTGTATCTGTGTCTGGAAAATCATTGCCTCCTTTATGAAGACGATTTTGATTGGGGAAGCTGGAGGATGAACCGACCCCATCGTTGCTGGCCCACGGTAAGACCAAAGTGGGAGGAATGGTATGATCGGGTCGTGCCTGATAGGACACTGGATCTTCAGGAGTTTTGCTTCTTCGACACCATTCAATTATCCAGGTTCACCATTTCAAAGGACCCTTTTTTAATTCCTGCTGCTCTTTGTTTTTGGAATTCTGCTTTTAATTCTTTCAATTTAGATGTGGGATGATGGCTCCTACTGTCCTTGACATCTGCCATCTATTAGGATTATCCCCTACTGGTACCTCAATTGGTCCAGACTATCCTGACCTCAAAACCCCCTTTTTCTGTTCCCTCTCTGAACTCATCCTATAGTGACTTTGTCAAGGTTGAGAACAAAAGAGAAGGCCTTGTGACTGATAAGGAATTTTTTCTCTTTTTTATTGTATTGGCTTTGCAAATTCCTCTTCTGTACTCTTTCTCAAAGGATCATGCCTGAGTTTGCCCCTCTTGCCAAAGCCCTTGTTTTACAGAGAAAGGCGGCCTTAGCTCCATACATTTTGGGTCACGTTTATAGAGCTTGTTCCATTTTTTGTGAAAAACCCGTGGATGCCAATCAAGGAGGCCCATTTTGGATACTCCAACTTTGGGTTTTTGCATACTTCACTGATCTGCAGTCTAAATGCTTAAGGTTTTTGGAGCCAAACCTTACCACTCATGGTATGAAGTTAGCCAATGTTTCACTTTATCCTTCCATCTTTGCCTTTTACTTTTGTTTCTTTCACCAACTCTCAACTTCCCATTCTTCTCACACCTTCCGCCCCTTCGAAACTAACAATATTGGCCTATCCTGGCTGAGAACCTTTTTGAGTGATAGGTCCTGTTCTACGCCCTAGCACAAAAACATATGGGCCTCTATTCTAATCCCTAGGGAACTATTCATTGGTACTATGAACCCCAGAGCTTACAAGTGCATCTCTGAGCCTTATTGTCCTGCTCAATTTGCTAGGCAATTTGGACTCACACAAGGGGTCCCTATCCCTCTCTGCATTCAGTCCAATTTAAGCCTTACCAGCAGAGATTTGAAGATTCGAAGATCCAGATTGGAAGAAGCAACTTCGAAATTTATCCAAGATTTAATTGACTCTGAGTATCTACCCTTCATTCCTCAAAGCAATTCATTGAAGAGGTACCAAAACTGGTGGATGGCCAACATGGAGGTGCACTTGGCTATTTCTCCTCAAGATTTATTGATGGTACTAGATGTACCTCAAGCCAAGTCCAAAGAGACTGGAGTTGTTATTTCCTCAACTGCTCATGTTACCCCAGCTCTTGCACTTGCTCCTACAAAGTCTGCTCCTGTTGTCTCACCTCCTTTTAGAGTTACTCGAGCTACCTCGAAGAAAAGTATGTACTACTCCTTCTTTTCTTTTCTCCTCCTTTATGATGCTCTTGCTCCTACTTATTGTTCTTTCTCTGATGTAGGTGCTGTGGGTGCCTCACAGGGAGATTCTCCCTAAAAGGTTCAAGCTTTAAATCTTCTCAAGAGCAAACAGTAACAACAAAGGAAAAGAAAGCTCTTGCTTAATCTTGAAGATGAGGTACCTAAGGTTCATGTAGAAGAAAAGGAAACAGAAAAAAAAAAAAAAGAAACAGAAGAAGAGCAAGAGACATCATTAAAAAGAAGGAAGAAAATGACGGTCTCTCTTTCTAATTTCACTAGGGACCTTATTCATGAAGCATCTGCTAAAGCAGTGGAAGCAGAACACTCCAAAGAACTTATTGTATTTTAGAGGGTTGAGAAGAGGAGGCAACAACAAATGCTTAGGGATAAAGCTGCTGCTACTAATGAACTCCAAAGAGAAGCTGCAAGGAAACAACAAACTGCTGAACATTATACCCTTCGCAGCTCTCCAACTATTGCCACCATTTCTGAAACCAGTAATTTCGTTTCGTGTCTCTAATTTCTTTTCTCAAGTTCTTGATACTGAAACTTAATATTACTTTGCATTTCTTCTTTTGCAGCAATAGCTACTCTGCATTCTCCTTCAATAAGGACTCCCTCAGTTTTATCTGAAGCTAAAAAACCTCGAATTGTAGAGCCTATTCAAGCAATACTCCCACTCTCTGGTCCTACACTTTTCATACATTGCTTAAGGCAAAGCATTCCTGCATCCCTATCCTTAGGCTTAACTCCATACTTTCCTCTTCTATCCTTTAACTCTGCCCAATTTGTTCTTCCTTCAAGCCTTGCCGCTCCATCCCTACCTGAGGAAATTCTAGCTATTACTTCATCACTAGTAATAGTTGATCCCCTTAGAGAAGACACTGGTAACTCACTAGTTCCTTGTCCACTATCCCTATCTAGCTCCAGTCCCTCTTCTCTTGACTTCCTGGTAGCCAAGACTGTAGAAACTTCCAGGGATACTTCATCTTCTTCTCCTATCCCTATGCAACCATCTCTTCCTCCTACCAAAGCTCTTTCTACATCAACCATGACAACAGAAGATGTGGACATTTTCAAAGCTAGACTAGCTAGCCTTTTTGACATGCCTTCCACCACTCCAACAGCTAGCAATGACACCGAGCCATTAGTCCTAGTTGATTCTCTCTTAGAAATTTTTGAGAGCTTTTCCTCCACTAGTAGGACTTCCTTGCCTTTATTAGATTTGGACAGCTGTTTGGAGTTGCTAACATTCTTCCCGAGGATCCCCTTTGAAGCCTTGCAAAGGCCTATTATCAAGAATGGCTTCCTTCAGTGCTGCAAGGTTGTTGAGCAATCCAACATGACTATTTCAAGTCATTTATATCAGGCAGCAGCTACCATTGACTTTTATATCAACATCTGCCATGTTGCCAAAGCTGCAGAGGAGAAATTGTTGAGAGACCAAAGATTTGTTTTCCAGATACATGCTGAAGTGTCAAAATTGAAAGAACAGCATTTCTCTGTCTCTCAGTTTCGAGCTCAACTATTGGAAAAGAAAGCTTAACTAGAAAAAAATTTATCAGCAGTCAACCTGGCTTTGGATCGAACTGCCACCAAGATGTAAATTACCAACCAAGGACTGGCTGATCGAAAGCAGGATATGACTACGGCCATTCAGTTGTTCCTATCTCTTAGGAGTAGAGAGTCAATTATAAAGAAACAACTGAAACATTGTACTGACTTTTGGGCCAATCTATGGCTGCATGTATTCAACTCATTATGAAATAAAATCTTTATTTATTATTCGAGTGTTTTCATGCTCCTCATGTTTAGCACTTATTATATTCCTTGCGTTTCCCATACAGTTGGATAATAAGGCTTCAAATACCTGCCATTAATTTTCTTGGGGTGTACATACCCATTTAAATTTCTCAAATGATATGCTCCCCAAGGTAAAACTCTGTGAACTTGATATGGTCTTTCCCAATGAGGTGACCATTTACCAAACTTATGGCTTTTAATCCCTATTGGGAGTATTATCTTCCATACCAAATCACCTTTATCAAAGCTAATGTACTTGACTTTTTTATTATAGTTTTTGGTTGCTTTCCTCTTTTGGAAAAGAATGCTATTTAATGCCAAAATTCTAACTTCATCCACATTTTCTAATTCCAAGCACATACTCTGATGGTACCGCTCAGGAACTAATTGATCCTGGCATTTCACCCTCAAAGACTTGATGTTAATTTCTACAGGTAACACTGCATCATGCCCATATATTAAGGCATAAGGAGTAACTCATGTACTTGATCTTGGAGAAGTCCTATAAGCTCATAATACATCCAACAATAAGTTATGCCAATCCCTGGGATTGTTTTCCATAACTCTCTGTATTCCTTTCTTCAAAGACTTATTGGATGATTCTGCTTGACCATTTGCTTGTGCATAATAGGGGGTGAAATTAATAAAGCTAATTCCAAACTCTGCCGCGAAAGACTTTACCATCTGTCCATCAAATACAGTCTCATTATCCACAGTTATGGCCTGTGGAATGCCAAACCTGTGTATCAGATCCTTAATAAATCCAATAACCTCAGTTTGGTCCACAGCCTTATATGGTTTAGCTTCAACCCACTTAGTGAAGTAATCTGTGGCCACTAGGATGAAACAATGGTGCTTCGAAGAGGGTGGATGTATTTTCCCTATCATGTCTATAGCCCAGCTTCTAAATGGCCAAGGTTTCACAACTGCATGTAAATCAGTTACTGGCACATGTCTTATCATGCCATGCTTGTGGCATGCCTGGCAACCTCTAGCATACTCTATACAATCTTTAAAAATAGTAGGCCAATAGTAGGAATGCCTTCAAAGTAATCATCTCATCTTCACACCAGGCTGATGAGCACCGCAAATACCTTCATGAACTTCAGCCATGGTTGTTAATGCTTATTTCGACCCTAGACATTCCAATAACAATCCATCTACTCCCTTTTTATAAAGAGCATTACCATACACTATGTATTACATGGACTGTAATTTGATCTTTCTACTGGCTTTCGAAGATGGGCCAGTTAGGTGTTGCATTATTGGATGCCTCCAATCTTGATCTTGCAAATCATTATGATTGACTTCTAACGCCATATTTCTTTTAACTAAAGGTGGTATTAATTTTTGATATGTTGCTTGACTTACGTTCATTTGAGTGTCATCCCTTCTTTTGAAATTCGAAACTTTCTAAGCTACATCATTAGTTTTGTTATTCATGAATCTTGGGATATAAGTCACATTTGCTATTTGAAACTGAGAAAGCAAATGTAATGTAACAACATAGTATGGCAACATGCTTGCACTTTGACATTTGAAAATTCCTTTAACTTGGTTTACAACCAATTGAGAATCCCCAAATATATCAACTGCATGGGCTTGTAATCCAATAAGCATTTCCAGCCCCATTATTAAAGCTTCATATTCAACTTGATTATTGGAATGAGTATTTTCATCAACTCTGAAACCATATGCGGTTTCTATCCCTTGTGGTGACTTAATTACCACACTAATTCCAGTTAGACCATTAGCTTTTGATCCATCAAGCCACATTTGCCATGGCTCAATATTAACCATACCAAGATCCATTATCTCTTGGCTTTCTGTCTGACATGGATGATCTGCCGAGAAATTGGCTTGAACTTGTCCTTTTACTGCTTTTTGGGGGACATACTCTAGACGAAATTCTGATAAGGCTAGTATCCATTTGCCAATTCTTCCTCTCAACATAGGTCTAGATAACATATACTTAACCAAATTTGTGGTTGCAATTACTAAGACAACTGTAGGCAAAAGATAATATCTTAATTTCATTCCTGTAAAGTACAATGTAAGGCACAGCTTTTCTACAGTTGAATATTTAAACCTACTAAGGTAATAAGCTGTTTGTTCCTTGCCTTCTTTATTGTCCTGGGCTAGGAAAACTTCCAATGAATCTTCTGCTGCAGCAATGTATAACTTCAATGGCTTGTCACTCTTTGATGGCATTAGTACTGGAGGCTTGGCCAAGTAGGCTTTGATTCCTTCGAAAGCAATTTGATACTCTGCTGTCCACACAAACTCTTCTTCATCCTTTAACCTTAATAGAGAAGAAAATACTTTAGCTTTCCCAGTAGTGTTAGAAATAAATCTTCGAAGAAAATTAACCTAACCTAGGAATTTTTGTACTTCTTTCTTACTTGATGGAGGCTTGGCCTCAATGATGGCTTTGGCTTTATTCTGATCAATCTGTATTTCTTTCTTGTGTACTGCATACCCCAAGAAATTTCCAGCTGATACATCAAAAGCATATTTGAGAGGATTAAGCTTCAACTTGAACTTTTTCATTCTTTCGAAAGCTGCTTCCAAGTGAAACAAGTGTTCCTCCATGGACTGAGATTTTACTACAATGTTATCAATGTAACATTCTAGATGCCCTCCGATGAGATCATGGAAGATAGTGTTCATTGCTCTTTGATATATAGCCCCAGCATTCTTTAAACCAAATGGCATTTTAACCCATTCGAAGGTGCCTATGTTTCTAGGACCTCTAAATGCTGTCTTATGGACATCCTTCTCTGCAATGCAGATTTGGTTGTAACCAGAATATCCATCCATCATAGATAAAATCTGGTGCCTTACTGAACTGTCAACCAATAAGTCTACTATGGGCATAAGATACTCATCTTTTAGAGTTGCCAAATTCAGGTTCCTAAAATCAATGCACACCCTCATTTTATCATTCTTTTTAATCACAGGAACAATATTGGATAGCCAACCTGGCTGTTCTAATAAAGGCTATCGTAAGGAGCCTAAGAATTTCCTCCTTGACCTTCTGAATCACTTCAGGACTCATCCTTCTTGGCTTTTGCTTGTATAGCTTGAAATTAGGTCTCATAGGGAGCCTATGTTCCATTAATGACCGATCCAATCCTGGCGATTCATTATAAGACCATGCAAAACAATCTTTATATCTTTTTAAGACTACCAATAATTGGTCTCTGTCAAAAGCACTTAACCAAGCACTGATATAAGTGGGTTGATGTGCAGAACCTTCCCCTAAATTAACTTATTCTAAGGGGTCTTGTACTTGAGAACTTATTGATGCTTCTCCTTTGATTTCTTCTAGCTTCGAAGTAATTTCTTTGCTTTGTTCTGCTTCCACTTTTCCTAGGTCAACATCTTTGTCTTCTTCCTCATAGACAAAGTCTGTCCATAAGGCTTCTTCTTCCTGTATCTCCTGGACTTTTGTTTAGATATCCAACGCACAGTATTTATCAAAGGCCAAAAACCTGACTTGTTGCTGCTCCTGCTTACAGGCAACTACCATGGCTTCTTTCTCTTGCTCTTGAACCTTCTGGACTATTGATTTTATGTCCAATACTGAGAACTTAACTAAAGCCAAGGATCTGCCCTCTTGGGTTTCATCTTTTTGCCTACAACCAGGCATCATTGTCATCCTTGGTGACAAATTCTTCATCAGCACTTTCCTGGACTAAGTGCTTCAAGTGTGCTAATTCTTCATCAGCCGTCACTTCGGCTGATCCATCAGGCTTTAGTATACTGAGTGGTGTCACTTCTTCAGTATACAATTTGGCCTCTGCAAAGTCAACACAAGCTATGAAGGGTTGAGGGTTTGCATTGATTTCCTCTGTCTCTCCATTGCATAAGGTCATCATTATCTTCTGATGTAAAAAGGAAGGCACACATTTGTTGGTGTGGATCCAATCCCTGCCAAGTAAAGCATTATACTTAGCATTACTATCAATAACAAAGAATGCAGTCATGCAATCTCTGGTCCCCACACTCAGGTTAATGGGTAAAATACCCTGAGCCATCTGCTTATCCCCAGCGAAGCCAGCAATGGTTGTGCTGGTTGGGATTAGTATGGGGTTCCTTTTTCCTAGTTTCTTTAAAGAAGATTTCGAAAGTAGGTTCACTGCTGCACCATTGTCCACCAATACCCGATTCATCTGTATCCCATCGAAAAAGGCCTTGATATACAAGGGTTTGACATGCTGTGTCATGGATGTTGTAGGATACTCAAAAGGGTATGAGAGGTTAATACTTACTTCTTCACTCTCATCTTTAGTTTCCATTGGTGTAACTATCTCAGACTAATCTTGAATCATGCTAACTTGTGAGTCTTCACTAGAAACTAGAATGGGGTCAATCTCCTGACCTTCTTGGTTTCCATCCTCAGCCTAGAACTCATGTGGCAGTATATGTACCATATTTACTGATACTGGAGGAAATGAGCCAAATTGAACCACTGGCTGATCTTGTTTCTTTTCCAAGCTAACTTGTTCAGTTACCTCAGAAGCATCCTCCATACTACACTCTGGAACTTCAGTACTAATAGCTTCCTTCAAATGGCCTATTACTGCTGGTTTCTTGACCAAAAATGTTTGTTCAGCCATGAAGGCTTCAAACATCTCTTCCTTGACCATTTCTTTCCTCTAGCCTAGGCCAAGTTCTCCTTCTGTTTCACTGTCACTTTCCATCAAAGCTTTCTCAGGACCTACTAAGCTGAATTTTTCCTTGGCTTTTAGTTCAGAGTGAACTTTAGCCAACTGCTCTTTGCTGACACTTTTTCTATTCTGAGGAGTCGATTTTGGATTATGGTCTAATTTTGGACTCTCTCTTTCTTCTGTCTGGCCTGTTGGCTGGGCCATTGAAGAACTTTCCCCACTCTCCTTCAGATCCTTTTGGTATTGAGTGTACCTTCGTTGGATCTTCCTTCTTTGGGACCTAGAAATTACTGGAACCATATATGGTTCCTTTGTTTTTGGGTGCTTCAGTAACACCCAATTATTTGGATCCACAAAGGGAGGTCTAACCATTTTACCCTAGTCCCTAACAACATTTCTCTGGGTAGGTATTTCCTTAGGCTTGTTCTGCATTACAAACCAATTTGGAACCCCAGGTACCCATGAACCCACTAGCTCAATTGATGAACTAGCTCTTTCTACCTTCGAGGATAGCTTCGAAGCTGCCTGCAGAGGACCTTGCTTGGCACTGCCCCCCTGTCTTGGGCCTAACTCAGGCCTTCCATGAGGGTGGCTGCTTTCCATCTTGTGTGAGACTGGTCTAGGAGGCCAATCTCTATCTCTGATTCCATACCTTGAGCCCACTTCAGGTCTCCTCTCAAGATGATTGCCCTCCATTCTGTAATAGTTGGGTAGTCTGACCTCATGTAGAAGTCTCTTACCCTTGGAATGCACTTGAGCGGCTGTTGGTCCAGCTAATAATAGCTGCTATTTAGGACCGGTTAGGTATGGCCTTTTGTTGTAAGCACTGGTTGGTTTAGGACGTCTCTGCACATCCATGTAATACTGCTTCCCATCAATTGGAAGCCCTTTCAACCATTTGTAGCTTAACCTATATCTGGGACACATTCTTTGCATAACAGCTGCCTCTAAAGAGTCATCATCGAGTGCCTTTTCATCAGAGTCTTCCCTTTGGTCTGCAAAGTCCTGCCTATTCACTGGTGAACTTCTAGCATCTCTCTTGACAGTGGTCTGACTAGCAACATGCATCTGCACATTAACCTCTTCCAATTCCTTCAAGGATAAGTTCTAGAAGTCTGGCACAATAACATTGGCCGTGGTTTCTCCAATTTCTGGAAATGGATTAGTGTCAATCCCCATAGCTTTCTCTGCTTTACTTGGGAATTTTAAACTCCCTTTTCGAATCTGTTCTTGGATTCTGTCCCAAAAAACAATACAGTTTTTAGTTGAGTGAGACCAAGAATTATGCCATTTACAATACATTTTTCCTTTAAGCTTTTCTGGAGAAGGAATTTTGACTCCTTTTGGTAACTTTAGGAAATTCGTAGCAAGCAAATAATCAAAAATGTCATATGCCTTTGTTAAATCGAAAGAATATTTCCTATGAAAGTTTTTCTTTTTAAACTGCTGATCTATTGTAGTGTCTTTATGAATTAACGCTTCACAGATCACAGGCTCCTTTCCTATGATTTCTGCTGCATCAATCTCATAATTAGGATCTCTATAATACGTCTTATACGATGCATTACTTCGATCTTGCTCTTTTTCAAGTAATGACTCATACCTAGACACCTTATAGGTTAATTCCACTAAATCTCGAAACTCAGTTGAATCAAACTTCTTTCGAAGCCTAAATTCTAAGCCATTTTGAGTCAATCTCACAAATTCAGGCTCTGACAGAATGACTCTACACTTGTTTCGTGGTCTTTTGAAGCTGGCAATAAATTGAACAGCCTTCTCATTAGGCCTTTGACTCAACCTTGCCAAGTCTGCCATGGAAACTTCTGGCTCTGTTTGGAAAAATTGGGCATGAAATGCCTCTTCCATTTGTTGCCAAGTTTGGATAGAGTCTGGTGTAAGGCTAATATACCATACAAAAGTTGCCCCGGTTAGAGAATTTGGAAACAGTCTCAACTTCATGTAATCATTATTGGTAAATTCACCACATTGGGCAGCAAACCTAGCAATGTGTTCTACTGTTGACTGATTTCCATTCCTATAAAAAAGAGCAAAATCTGGTATTCTAAATCCTCTTGGGTATTCATGTACCCTATCTACCCATTCTGGGTATAGTTTCCTATATACATGAGTTTGAACCCCCCGAGCCATAGGTCCACACATTTCCCTGACAATATCAGTAATTTGGTCCCAATGAACCATATTTTGTGCTTGTTGGACTACCACTGGAGGAACAAACACAGGATTTGGGGGAAAACCTAGTGCCTAAGGTCCTCTTGGTCCATAAGGAGGTATATTTGGGACTGGTTGTCCCTGTGACATTGGCTACTGTTGAGGGTAGGGTTGAACCCTCTGAGCCTATCCTGCGAAAGGCAGTGTAATAAAAGGAACATGTGTTGTTTCTCTTCCAACTACAGGAAATCCTTCCAACCTCTCGGGTGTGAATTCGAATAGAGGATTAGTGAACCCCCTTGTGCCAGGTATGGCTTTGAACATGGGATTTGGGAATATTCTTTCGTCATTTTCTTGTGTTGGCCTAGATCCACCAATTTGTATGGCTTCACTGTTAGGCAATGAGGCATTTTGGTTTATCATAGGCCTCGAAAGAGGCTCATACCAAGACTGAGGTGCTGGTCCTTCAGAATTTTGACCATTAGTATGTCCATTACTTTGCATAAGTTGTTTATCTCTAGCCAATCTTTGCTGAGGGACATTTGAATTTTCTTCTATATGCCTTGTGTTAGTTGGTTGATGGGTATTCATCCGATCTATAAAGGATATTGCCCATCTTTTCATTGTGTTCATTACCTGCTGTCCCATGGCATCTACTAGGCCTCCTTATGGATTCATTGGCTGAGTAGATGGAACAGTGGATGGTCCAATTCCATGGCCTCATCCAATATTTTGAATATGTGGTACTTGCTCCGAAGTGCTGGTCTGTTCGACTATAGGTTCTTATAAGACAGGTACTTCTACAAGATGTGTTATCACATTATCCTCTAGATTAGATGTCTCTACCTCTTCTTCTACACCTTCTTCCAGCCGTTCATTTTCTCCTTGTCTCCTACGTCTAGCCATTTTAATTTGTCCCACCGGGCGTGCCAAAAATATATGTTGGCTTTTTTGGCTTTCGAAGGTTAATTTTATAATTTTAAGCGTGCCAGCAAGGATCAATCAGTCCTTACAGAAGATTAATTGCCAACTAATTATCAAACGATTGTGTTTCAGTTCTTTCAGCCTCAATGAAGAGGACTTTTACTGGTGGCTTGTTTAGGAGAATTTAATAAACAACAATTAAATGAGGAATAATTGCAGCATTTCATTAAACAAAAATGAAAAACTTACAATAATCCGATCCAGCCTTGTAGAGGTTTATAGCAACAAACTACTCGAAATTACTCGTATGAATAAAGTGCAGTACAAGAATTTGAAGTACAAAAATGTAAAGAGCAAGAAATGTAAAAACTAGAAGGAAAATAAAGTAGATAAAACTAGTTTCTGGATCTAAGTGTCTGTTTTATTCTGGAGCTTTCTCTGCTATTTATACTTCTCAATAATAATCGTCGAAACGAACTTCTAACCGTCGAAACATCCCTCTATGATCGCTGATCATGCTCTCTCATAGTGAGCTCCACTACGCCATGTCCGTAGTTAGGCTTCCCTTTTGATTTTAAATTTAAATATATAAGTAACCATCAAGCCACGTCATCTTGCATCTCTTTACTGATTCAGTACTATGCAGATCCACAATAACCAATGCTAACTGCCACGTGTATGATTGCGATTGGATATTCGAATTGTCTTCCTGTATTGTTCTTATCCTGCCACGTGTTGAATTGCGATTGGCCTGTACAAAATATGTAGCCAACACTTTCATTTTCTTATTTATTTATTTTTAAAATTCTTATTTACAAATATTATGGTATCTTAGGTCCTATCTAATTTTTTTTTTTAACCAATAAGTTCTATTTAGTAAAACTGAGAATATTATCAATTTTTTCCAATTACTAAGAATATTATCAATTTTTTTCAATTACTAAGAACATTATCAATTTTGTATAGTAATGTTTCAGATAATTGTTTCACTAACTAATAAAAAAAAGGATGAGATTAAACTTTTTTATCCTTCTACTTATTGGTTTAATTCAATAATTCAATAAAAACAAAAATATTATCAGTTTTTTCCAATTTTAAAACTTAGAATATTATCATTTTTAAAATAAAAAAAAATTCCCCCTAGTTTTGCACATCAATATCCATCATCATACTCCTTTATAGACACAAAATTTTCAGTTTTGTATAAAAAATAATTCAATTTTTTAATTTTCTCAAAATATATATATATATTGCACATACTCCTTTTTTTTTCAGTTTTTTCAATTTGAAAGTTGATGTTTTAAAATTTTAAAAATCAAAATAAATGCCAAATCATCATTTTTTTTTATAAATAATCATAAATGATGAACAATTATTATTTAAAGGGCAATTTCGACAATTAAAAATTTAATAGGACTTAAAGGTTCAAAAATTTTTAGTTAAAACTTAATGGAGTATAAATTTATAAATTAGAATTTATATGTAAATGTCCTTACTTTTACCTTTCTCAAACAAGAGGAGAAGATAATTCAATCTTCTCTCTTCCTTTCTCTTCTATATTATTCATAGAGGAGGAAATCAATATATTTTATCTTCTTTTTTTTTTCCCATTAATTAATGATTACATTTTTCTTGGAGATGGTCAAAGAAACCTTCTAGACTCGGTAGTTAAAGTCATTGCATTGGCAACAACAATGATAGGTGACTCGAAAATTCATGACTCGAATGGTTCGAAACACTCAAAACGACGTCGTTTTGACACATTCGAACCATTCGAGCCACACAAATTCGAGCCACCAAATATTTTTCCATTGGCAATATACAAATAGTTCACACGGGAAAGAAACGAAGAAAGAAAGAAAAGAAGACATGATAGCAAAACCCAAAAAATAAAAAATAAAAAACAAGTCCCACCATCACAACCACCACGACCACCACGACCACCACCTCAAGTCCCTCCACTTCTCACTCTACCAACACGAAACCATAAACCAAACAGGCTACTTCATAGTCAACGGCGTGACTGGACCAGGAATCAGCCAAACCACCACCTCTTTCAGCACCCTCTTCGCTTTCCACAACCCCATGACTCTCACTCCAAACACTACTGGGAAAGTTGTTGCAACATGTCAGGGGACTTCAATCACCACATCTCTTGACGGACTCAAAAGCATTTCCATTGCCAAAATCACTTTCAACTTGAAGAACCGAAAAGGGTCCATTTCGATCGCTGGTATGACCCACAACATCAAGCCGGCCGATCATCCGGTGGTCGAAGGCACCAGAGATTTCTTGTTTGTTCAAGGGTACGTGACGTCATCGCCCGTGGATCTGGTTGGGATCACTGTTACTTACAAGATTGAGTTTCACCTTTATTGGCCTCCTTATGCAACTTCTTATAAATCATCATCTTAGAGAAGGACTTTTTTGTGTGTGTGTGTGTGGAGAGAAATTTCACCATTTGTGAGTCAATAGTAACTTTGAGAAATTTTACTAAAGACTTTTGATTGTATGTTATATCATATGCAATAATAGAGTTATTCATTTCTTTTAACATTTTTACACATCATGTTCCATCTTTCTCAAGTATTTCTCTTTATTTATTTATTATTTTTTTTGGGGGTACATAGTCCGATTAATCTCTAAATACATGCAATCTATTTGTTTAGTATATATCATCAGGTAATTATTGAGCATATTTCTTAAGCTAAGTATTTCAAAACATTTTCACTTAATAGCCAAAGTCATCTCTAGGCAAAGATGTCAAAAATTTAGCAATGCACTAATTGTACACTAGTCATACTTCGGCATAATAATTCTATGATTCAATCTTTATCATACGATATAATTGTATATGACTTTAAATTTTAAAATTAGATACATGACAACTTCATAAACTTTAGCCTAGGCAAAAATCAACTGTTAAAGTTATCAAAATTTTACATTGTGCTATACTATAGCACAATATAAATTTTAGCACACTATTAGAGACTTTTTTTTTTCTTTTTTAATTTTTTCAATTTCCAAAACTTGACTTTGGCATGGGATTTTGCACCACAATGGAATTGCTCTCATAAAATTCGAATTCTTGAACTAGTTTTTTAAAATGCTTGTCATGATTGAAGTCAAATTACCAAATAGTGTTTAATGAAATAATCGTTCGGTTAGAATATTCATTTTCAGTTTTAGTTTATTTAAAAGATACATTGTAAACTGAATCATTATTCATCACAAAATTAAACATCATTCTTCAAGTAAGTTAAAAAATAATTATTTTATTTTATTTCACCTTCATTTCATGAAACCACACACTATCTTAACATTTGCTTTTAATTTTCTTTTATTTGACACTTGAATACAAGAAAATAAATTATATACATAGGATGACAGACTGATGAGCACTACAGATGCCTTCATGAACTTCAGCCATGACTGTCAACGCTTCCCTTGGACCTAAACATTCCAATAATAAACCATCTGCCTCCCTTTTGTAGAGAGCATTACCATACATTATGTACTGCATAGATTGCAATTTGATTTTTCTGTTGGCTTTCGAAGATGGGCCAGCTAAATACTGCATTATTGGATGCCTCCAATCTTATTCTTGTAAGTCATTATGATTGAATTCCAAGACCACATTCCTTTTATTTAAGGGTAGTATTACTTTCTGATATATTGTTTGACTTATGTCCCTTTGAGTGTTATCCCTTCTCTTGAAATTCGAAACCTTTTGAGCCACATCATTAGCTTTATTATTCAAGAATCTTGGGACATAAGTTACATTTGCTATCTGAAACTGAGACAGCAAATGTAATGCAACAACATAGTATGGCAACATGCTTACACTTTGACATTTAACGATTTCTTTCACCTAGTTAACTACCAATTGGGAATCTCCAAATATATCAACTGTATGAGCTTGTAATCCAATAAGTATTTCGAGTCCCACTATTAAAGCTTCATATTCAGCTTGATTATTGGAACAAGTAATTTCATCCACTCTGAAACCATGTGTGGTTTCTACCCCTAGTGGTGACTTAATCACCACACCAATTCCAGTTAGACCATTGGCCTTTGACCCATCGAATCACATTTGCCATGGTTCAACACTAACTATGTCAAGTTCCATTATCTCTTGGCTTTCTGTTTGACATAGATGGTCTGCCAAGAAGTTAGCTAAAACTTGTCCTTTTACTGCCTTTTGGAGGACATATTCTAGATGAAATTCTGATAAAGCTAGTATCCATTTGCCAATTCTTCCCCTCAACATAGGTCTAGATAACATATATTTAACCAAATCAGTGGTTGCAATTGCCAAGACAATTATAGGCAAAAGATAGTATCTTAATTTCATTATAGCAAAATACAATGCAAGGCACAGCTTTTCTGTAACTGAATATTTACATTCACAAGAATTTAAAAACCTACTAAGGTAATAAACAGCTTGCTCCTTTCCTTCTTCATTGTCTTGGGCTAAGAAAACTCCCAATAAATTTTCTGCTGCAGCTATGTACAACTTCAAAGGCTTATCACCTTTTGGTGGCATCAGCACTGGAGGGTTGGCCAAGTAGGCTTTGATTCCTTCGAAGCAGTTTGATGCTCTGCTGTCCACACAAAATCCTCTTCTTCTTTTAGCCTTAATAAGGAAGAAAATACTTTAGTTTTCCCTGCAGTATTAGAAATGAATCTTCAAAGAAAATTAACCTGTCCAAGGAATTTTTGTAATTCTTTCTTACTTGATGGAGGTCTGGCTTCAATGATAGCTTTGGATTTATTCTGATCAATCTGTATTCCCTTCTTGTGTACTACATAGCCCAAGAAGTTTCCAGCTGATACGCCAAAAGCACATTTGAGAGGATTAAGTTTCAATTTGAACCTTCTCATGCTTTCAAAGGCTGCTTCCAAGTGAAACAAATGTTCCTCCATGGATTGGGACTTTACTACAATATCATCAATGTAACACTCTAAATATCCTCCAATGAGGTCATGAAAAATAGTGTTCATATCCCTTTGATATGTAGCCCTAGCATTCTTCAAACCAAATGGCATTTTTACCCATTCGAAGGTGCCAATATTCTCAGGGCATTTGAATGCTGTCTTGTGGATATCCTCCTCTGTAATACAGATTTGGTTATAACCAGAGTGCCTATCCATCATTAATAAAATTTGATGCCCCGCTGAACTATCTACCAACAAATCTACTATAGGCATAGGATACTTATCTTTTGGGGTTGCTAAATTCAGGTTTCTGAAATCGATGCATACCATCATTTTATCATTCTTCTTAACTACAAGTACAATATTGGATAGCCATTCAACGTACCTAGCTGTCCTAATAAACCCTGCCTTGAGGAGCCTAAGAATTTCCTCCTTAACCTTCTGAATCATCTCAAGGCTCATTCTTCTTCGTTTTTGCTTGTATGGCTTGAAATTAGGCCTCATAGGGAGCCTATGTTCTACTAATGACGTATCCAATCCTGGTAGTTCATTCTAAAACCATGCAAAACAATCTTTGTATCTCTTCAAGACCACCAACAACTAGTCCCTGTCAAAAGCATTCAACCAAGCACTTATATAAGTGGGCTGCTGTATAGAACCTTCCCCTAAGTCCACTTCTTCTAAGGCGTCTTGTACCTGAGAACTCACTGATGCTCCTTCTTTGATTCCTTCTGACTTTGAAGCAATCTTCTTGATTTGTCCTGCTCCCAGTTTCTTTGATTCAACATCCTTACCCTTCTCCTCATAGACAAAATCTGTCCACAAGGCTTCTTCCTCCTGTATCTCCTGGACTATTGTTTCAATGTCCAAAGCACAGTATTTATCCAAGGCCAAAGATCTGACCTGTTGATGTTCCTGTTTACAGCCAATTATCATGGCTTCTTTGTCTTGCTCTTGCACTTTCTGGACTATTGATTTTATGTCTAATCCTGAGAACTTAATTAAAGCCAAATATTTGGCCTCCTGGGTTCCATCTCTTTGCCTACAACCAGGCATCATTGTCGTCCTTAACGACAAACTCTTCATCAGCACTTTCCTGGACTAAGTGCTTCAGGTGTGCTAATTCCTCATCAGCCATCACTTCGACTGATCCATCAAGTTTTCTCAGTGTACTGAGTGGTGCCATTCCTTCAGTATACAATTTGGCCTCTGCAAAATCTCCACAAGCTATGAAGGGTTGAGGATCTGTATTGATCTTCTCTGTCTCTCCACTGCCCAAGGCCATCATTATTTTCTGATGTCGAGAGGAAGGCACACACTTGTTGGTGTGAATCCAATCCCTACCAAGTAGAGCATTGTATTTAGCATTGCTATCGATAACAAAGAATGCAGTCATACAATCCCTGGTTCTCACACTCAGGTTGATGGGCAAAATGCCTTGAACCATCTGTTTGTCTCTAGCAAAACTAGCAATGGTTGTACTGGTTGGGATTAGCCTGGGGTTCCTCTTTCCTAGTTTCTTCAAAGAATATTTCAGAAGTAGGTTTACTGCTGCCCGATTATCCACCAATACCCGGTTCATCTGTATCCCGTCGAAGAAGGCCTTGATATACAAAGGTTTGACATGCTATGTCAAGGATGTTGTGGGATACTCAAAAGGGTATGAGAGGTTTATACGCATCTCTTCCTCACTCTCATCTTTAGTTTCCATTGGTGTGGCCACTTCGGATTCGTCTTGCACCATACTCACTTGTGAGTCTGCACTAGAAATTGGAATTGGGTCAATCTCCTGACCTTGGTTGTCATCTTCAGCTTGAAACTCCTGTGGTAATATAAGCACCATATTCACTGAAACCGGAAGAAACGAGCCAAATTGGACGACTGGCTGTACCTATTTTTCTTCTTGGCCAACTTGTTCAACTACTTCAGAAGCATCTTCCATACTGCATTCTAGGACTTCAGTAATAGTAGCTTTCTTCGAATGGTCTATTTCTGCTGGTTTTTCAACCAAAAATGTCTGTTCAGCCATGAAGGCTTCAAACATCTCTTCCTCAACCATCTCCTTCTTTTGGCCTAAGCCGACTTCTTCCTCTATCTCACTATCACTTTCCATCAAAGCCTTTTCCAATCCTGCCAAACTAGACCTTTCTTTGGCTTTTAGTTCAGAATGAACTTTGGCTAATTGTTCTCTGCTGCAACTCCTTTTGTCTTGAAGAGTCGACTTTGGATCATGATCTGACTTTGAATTTTCTTCTCTTTCTACCTAGCTCTTTGGCTGGACCAATGAAGAGCTTTCTCCACTTTCTTTCAGATCTTTCTGGTACTGAGTGTACCTTCGTTGAATCTTCCTTCTTTGGGACCTAGAAATCATTGGGACCATATTTGGTTCCTCTGTTTTTTGATGCTTAAATAACACCCAATTATTTGGAGCCACCAAAGGAGGTTTAACCATCCTACCTTGGTCTCCAACCACATTTCTTTGGGTAGACATTTCCCTAGGTTTGTTTTGCATGACAAACCAATCTGGAACTCCAGGCACCCACGAACCTACTAGCCCAGTTGTTGATCTGTCTCTTTCTCCCTTCAAATCCATCTTCGAAGCTGGCTGTGAAGGCCACTGCTTGGCCCTAACTCCCTGTGTGGGCCCAATTCAGGCCTTCCATGAGGGTGACCACTTTCCATCCTGCGTAAGGCTGGTCTAGGGGGCCAATCCCTGGCTTTGATCCCATGACTTGAACTCTTTTTAGATCTCCTTTCAGGATGATTGCCCTCCATTCTGTAATAGTTAGGTGGTCTGGATTCATGTAGAGGTCTCTTGCCTTTGGAGTGCACTCTAGCGGCTGTTGGCTCAACCATTAATAGCTGCTGCCTAATACCAGTTGGATATGGTCTTTTGTTATAAGCACTGGTTAGTTTAGGACGCCTCTGCACATCCTTGTAACATTGCTTTTCATCAATCGAAAGCCCTTTCAATCACTTGTAGCTCAACCTGCATCCGGGACACATTCTTTGCATGACTACTGCCTCTAAAGAATCATCATCCAGTGCTTCTTCATCAGAGTCTTCCCTCTAGTCTGAGAAATCTTGTCCAATAGTTGGTAAACTTCTGGTGTCTTTATTGACAGTAGTTTGGCTAGCAACATGCATTTGCACATTGACTTCTTCTAACTCCTTCAAGGATAAGTTTTGGAAGTTTGACACAATAACATTAGCTGCCACTTCTCCAATTTCTAGGAATAGATTGGTAGCAATCCCCATGGCCTTTTCTGCTTTAGTTGGGAATTTTAGACTCCCCTTTCGAATCTGCTCCTGGATCCTGTCTCGAAAAACAATGTAGTTTTTAGTTGAGTGAGACCAAGAATTATGCCATTTACAATACACTTTTCCTTTACGTTCCTTTGGAGACGGAATTTTGACTCCTTTTGGTAATTTCAGGAAGTTTGCAGCAAGCAAATGATCAAAAATGTCATCTGCCTTTGTCAAATCGAAAGAATATGTCCTATGAAGGTATTTCTTTTTAAACTGCTGGTCTATTGTTATGTCTTTGTGAATTAATGCTTCACAGATCACAGGTTCTTTCCCTACAATCTCTGCTGCATCAATCTCATAGTTAGGATCCCTATAATACGTCTTGTATGATGCATTACTTCAATCTTGTTCTTCTTCTAGTAATGCTTCATACCTAGACACCTTATAGGTCAGTTCCACTAAGTCTCTAAACTCAGTTGAGTCAAACTTCTTTCGAAGCCTAAACTCTAGACCATTTTGAGCCAATCTCACAAACTCAGGCTCTGGTAGGACAATCCTACATTTGTTTCGTGCTCTTTTGAATCTGGCAACAAATTGAGCAGCCTTTTCATCAGGCCTTTGACTCAACCTTGCCAAGTCTGCCATAGAAACTTCTGGCTCCGTTTGGAAAAATTGGGCATGAAATGCCTCCTCCATCTGTTGCCAAGTTTGGATAGAGCTAGGTGTAAGGTTAATATACCATACAAAGGCTGCCCCAGTTAGAGAATTTGGGAATAATCTCAACTTCATGTAATCATTATTGGTAAATTCACCACATTGAGTAGCGAACCTAGCAATATGCTCCACTGTTGATTGGTTTCCATTTCTATAAAAAAGAGCAAAGTCTGGTATCCTAAATCCTTTTAGGTATTCATGTACCCTATCTACCCATTCTGGATATGCTTTCCTATACACAGGAGTTTGAACCTCCCGAGCTATCGGTCCACACATCTCTCTAACAATGTCAGCAATCTAGTCCCTAGGAACCAAATTTTGTTCTTGTTGAACCACTGCTGGAGGAACAAACACAAGATTTGGTGGACAACCTTGTGCCTGAGGTCCTCTTGGTCCATGGGGTGGCACATTTGGGACTGGTTGTCCTTGTGTTGTTGAGGGTATGGGTAACCCTTCTGAGCCTGTCTTGCGAAAGGACTTGTGAAAGGTGCTGGCACAGGTGTTGTGTCTCTTCCAATTGTAGGGAACCCTTCCAACCCCCCGGGTGTAAATTCAATCAAAGGATTAGTGAACCCCCTCGTGCCAGGTATGGTTTCAAACATGGGATTTGGAAACATCGTTATGCCATTATCTTGTGTTGGGCTAGATCTACCAATTTGCACGGCTTCACTGCTAAGTGATGAGGCATTTTGATTTGCCATAGGCCTCGAAAGAGGTTTATACCAAGACTAAGGTGATGGTCTTTCATAGTTTTGGTTACTAGTTTGACCATGAAAATGTCCATTAATTTGCATAGGCTGTTTATCTCTAGCCAATCTTTGCTGAGGGACATTTGAAATTTCCTCCGTATGTGTTGTATTTGTTGGTTGGTGGGTATTCATTCAATCCATGAAGGACATTGCCCACCTTTCCATTGTGTTCATTAACTGCTATCCCATAGCATCTGCTAGGCCACCCCATGGATTCATTGGCTGAGTAGATGGAATAGTGGATGGTCCAATTCCTTGGCCTTGTCCAATATTTTGAACATGTGGTACTTGTTCCGAAGTGCTGGTCTGTTCGACCATAGGTTCTGATAGAATAGGTATTTCCAAAGGATGTGTTATCACATTATCCTCTAGATTAGGTATTTCTACCTCTCTTTCCACGCCTTCTTCCCAACGTTCATTTTCTCCTTGTCTCCTACGTCTAGCCATTTCAATTAGTCCCACTGGGCATGCCAAAAATATATGTTGGCTTTTTTGGCTTTTGAAGGTTAATTTTGTAATTGTGAGCGTGCCAGCAAGAATTAATCAGTCCTTACAGAATGTTAATTGCCAACCAATTATCAGACGATTGTGTTTTAGTTCTTTCAGCCTTAATGAAGAAGACTTTTGCTAGTGGCTTTGTTTAGGAAAATTAAGTAGACAATAACTAAATGAAGAACAATTATAGCATTTCATTAAGTAAAATGAAAGACTTACAAAGATCCAAATTAGCCTCGTAGAGGTTTACAGCAACAAACTACTTGAAACTACTCTTACGAATGAAGTGCAGCGCAAGAATTTGAAGTACAGAAATGTAAAGAACAAGAAATATAAAAACTAGAAAGGAAATAAAGTAAATAAAACTGGTTTTTTGGATCTGAGTCTAGAGGGGCTTTCTAGGGCTTTCTCTGTTATTTATATTTCTCAATGACAACCGTCGAACTGCATTTCTAACCGTCGAACCATCCTTCCATGATTGCTGATCATGTTGCCTTATAGTTAGCTCCACTATGCCATATCTGTAGTTAGGTTTCCCTTCTTAATTTTGAATTTAAATATGAATAACCGTTGAAGCCACGTTATCTTGCATCTCTTTGCTGAGCCAGTGCTACGCAGATTTACAAAAAATCAATACTAACTGTCATGTGTATGATTATGATTGAAGACTTGAATTGCTGTCCCGTATTGTCCTCATCCTGCCACGCGTTAAACTGTGATTGGTTTGTACAAAATATGCAGCCAACAATATCATCAGGTAATTATTGAGCATATTTCTTAAGCTAAGTATTTCAAAACATTTTCACTTAATAGCCAAAGTCATCTCTAGGCAAAGATGTCAAAAATTTAGCAATGCACTAATTGTACACTGGCATACTTCGGCATAATAATTCTATGATTCAATCTTTATCATACAATATAATTGTATATAACTTTAAATTTTAAAATTAGATACATGACAACTTCATAAACTTTAGCTTAGGCAAAAATCAACTGTTAAAGTTATCAAAATTTTGCATTGTGCTATACTATAGCACAATATAAATTTTAGCACACTATTAGAGACTTTATTTTATTTATTTTTTTTTTTTTCAATTTCCAAAACTTGACTTAGGCATGGGATTTTGCACCACAATGGAATTGCTCTCATAAAATTCGAATTCTTGAACTAGTTTTTTAAAATACTTGTCATGATTGAATTCAAATTACCAAATAGTGTTTAATGAAATAATCGTTCGGTTAGAATATTGATTTTCAGTTTTAGTTTATTTAAAACATACATTGTAAACTGAATCATTATTCATCACAAAATTAAACATCATTCTTCAAGTAAGTTAAAAAATAATTATTCTATTTTATTTCACCTTCATTTCATGAAACCACACACTATCTTAACATTTGCTTTTAATTTTCTTTTATTTGACACTTGAATACAAGAAAATAAATTATATACATAGGATAACATACAATGAATCTACCAAATGATTAGAACATATGCTTTAATTAACATTTGACGCATGTACCTTAACTAGCAAAAGCATAGATCAATAACATATGCAAGTTGGTGACATTGTGAATATTAAAGCTAAACCAAACCCACAATTAATCTAATCAGAGAAGAATTCATAAACCACATGGCCACTGGTAAAGTTCCTTTTGTTGAAAGCTGCAAGAAAAGGGTCATACACGCCAAAAAGAGATCATAGTAGGTATTTTAGGATTTCTAGTCAATCTAGCTCAAATCTATTAATTTTTCATTGCCATGCTTAATGTTCCAATTGATGATATATTAAACAAGAGCCTTTGAATTAATGAAAGAAGAAAATATAACAAATTATATTAATAGTCTCTACATTTTGTTTATTTATTTATTTTTGTTTACATTTTGTTTCTTATATCATATTAGTCTTTACACTTTCAATTAATTCAATTTTGACTAATTTTAGACTGTCGATTTGATCTAATTAATAATACCGTTATTATTTTTTACAAAAAATGATTACTGAATTGGTTAAAATTAATTCACTAAATTAAGTAAATTTTTAATTATCTCTAAAAACATGATACATGCCACTAATATGTATATTTTTCATTAAACTACTAACAATTATAATCAATTAGACTAAATTAAAATGTCATAAATTTAATATAAAAATTGAACTAATTAAAATTATTAAAATCAAAATGATATAAGGCCAAAATACAAGATTACCGACATAATTTACCTGAAAAAAATAGAACTGAAAAGTAAATTCTAAATTTAAGATCCATAGCTATAATGAAACTCAAACACAAGAATGCCCTTTTGTAATTTGAGCCAACCTAATTGAAGTAGAGCACAATAATGCTCTACCCCTCGGTATAATTTGTCATTGAGAAAATTACACTTTCCCTAAGCTGTAAAAATAAATAAATAATATAACAAACTTCGCAAATTAGGCTTGATTTGGCATGTTTAAAAAAAGTCAAAAAGCTACTATCCTATTTAAGTCACATCATCTTATTTAAGTCACATCACCTCAAACCCAATCCAAACTCAACCTATATTTCATAAAAAATCAAAAAGTACACTTATTTAGATCATCTCAAACAACCCTCACTGATTTCTTTTTTTTAATAAAACTAAACGAATCAAAACTAATTCAGATAGTGTGAAGACACAAGGATAAACAAATAAAAAAAATACATTTCAGCTTAAAAAATATAATATTATTTTTTTATTCATAAGACTAATGAATTATTTATAAAAAATAAACCAAGTATTATGTGAATTAAGACGACAGGGAGCCAAATATATATATATATATTGAGAAGCAGAAAACATGAAATATATTAAAAGAAAAACATCACCTTGAACCCCAAAAGGAAGGGTTATGAAAACTGAATCTTTTGTCATCATGTTGAAGAGTGACATTCAATCAATTGTAAATCTTACAATAAAACATGATTTTTGTGCATGTAACTGGACATGTACAAAGGTTCATCTTACACAGCATTCCTGTAAAATTACCAGTCTTAATGCAGCCTAAAAAATACGGTCAAAAAAGAGCTGATACCCGAAAAAGGCAGCATCCCAATATAGGTCATTATAAAACCTTCAAATATTAACAATGAACAAGTAAAAAAATTACATGGATTACAAAGAATAATGTTAAAAAGAAGAAAAATGATCAGAAGTAAAAGTGAGCTTGATAAATATTCCACATTGCAAGGAGCACCGCCCTTAACCTAGAATCATCAACGCCGTGGTTTGTGCAGATGAGGCCGATTACAGAAAATCCTACCATTGGCTTTAACATATGCAGCTATTGCTACACTCATGCTTGCCCACAAGGTTGAGAAGAACAAGTGTCGAAGATCATATCGAACTGAAAAAAAATAAATAAATAAACAAAAAGAATTTGCATGAATGTTGAGAAAGCAATACTTTGTATTCAAGTCATACTAATACCTAGACAAATGCACATTCCATATAGGCCAAGTTTGGTTAGGATAAGTGGTGGAAAGTGTGGGGGAAACAAAAACCACTTTTCTTAAGTTTGTTCAGAATGAAAGTTGTGGAAGTTAATTTTTCTACAAAACCCATGGTAACATAGAAACTAAGCCTTTAGTTTATTACCCCCCAAAAAAATTTGTTTGTAAAAGTGAATACTTATAATTAGAATTCATTTCTCTTTCCTAGAAATTCTTTTATCCTAATCAAATTCATACAAAGAGTATATTTTCTTTTCCTTTTCACCAATTATTTCTTTTTAGTAACAGACCCCATATGGAATAATGCTATTATAGTAGAGGGCTTATACCTTTACCAAAGATATTATCGAACACAAGGACCGCAGAATTTACCCAAATGAAGAACAACTCACCTTGACTCAATGACAGTATTGTGAGGCAGAATCCAAGCAGGACCAGTGACAAAGCCAGTGGAAAGGACTGCAGAAACAAATTCATGAAATTGTCTGTCAGAAGGAGAAATTTATTGTTCCATAATTTTCTAGCAGAAAATTCGTCATAAAAAAATTCATCATAGCCAAAAGGGAAGGCAAGAAAAGAAAGTGGAAATTATTGAAATTATATTTCAGACTTCCACCATTATCACACTAAAATAAGGCTAACAATTCGAGGAATATGCCTCTTGAAAATTAAAATGACCACCGGAGAGGTGTCATGCTTCATATGATCTAGCTATACAAGTCACATTCCCTAGAAACTCTCAAGCACTTAACAAAGACAAATATACCTCTCTTGAAAATTAAAATGAAATTTTCTGGAGAATGAAAAGAGAGAGAGAGAGAGAGAGAGTGACAACAAAAATATAATAAGTTGGTATTGTTTATAGATTTTATTAGTGATAATTAACATTTTGCTTCTTACATTTTGTGAATGCTACCTCTAAGCATGTGACTATATATATGATTAATTTTCTTCCATGGAATGCAGGACCTCTGGTGCTTTTCATCAGAAAAATGACACCAAATCATGATTATGTCATTTAATGATCTAAGCTTCATAGTTCATGAGATAAATGATCTTGAAAAGAAACCTAATAAATCATGATCATTATGATGAGTACAGACGGGAAGTAGTACTTTCTAGTAATTTTTTTTTTAATCCAGATGGCTACTTTTCAGATGATAGCACAAGTAGACAACAAAATGTAGCTGCAACTTGTTAATTACGAGTTGGTTATTAGTTAATTGCAGTAAAATCTGATTTAGGCCAATTGGATTCCATACTACCATTATCTTACCCACCACTAACAAAAATGTAACTCAACTCAAATAAGCTTTAATACCAACTAAATAATTAAATTCTACTGAAGGTATGTTCATAAAGATGCAACTAAATGTTTTATTAATGCAGCCCACCTCCTTTCTTCAGTCTTTGCCCAGTAGTGTGATTTGAGTAAACCAAAGCATGTTAAAATTGAATGACAGAAGAAGCTACTTTGGATGGTAATGATATGGCAATCTTCATTATTCAAGTTACAAGAAAATCAGAGAGAATCATTCACATTTTAAATGCATATAACTAAACAGTCGTTTGGATTGTACTCACAGCTACAGCCTCAAGGCCTCCTTTTTGAGATGTAGGGGCGATATCTCGGGTAACAGAAACAATGTAGTGTCCCTGTAGGAGATCAATTGCATCCTGCACACACATGTCCCAACAGAGTAAAATTTGTCAGGATTGAATTTGAAAAATAATAAAATAAATAAAACAAGACGAAAGGTAGAAAGATTAGTAGGACATAATTGTTAAATGCATAATTGAATGACAAAAGAAACTGATGATTCTAAAATTCAGCAGACTAAAAATGATCGTTTTTCAGATAGAATGATACAAAACAAACATCCCAAAAATAACTTTTAGGCTGATGAAGATTTTGCAAGAAATAAAATTAGTTGCTTAACAAATCATTGCATCCGTAACACACAAAAAGCAGGGTATGGGAAAGAAATTATTATTCAATTAGAACAGTACTTGCAGCAGTGGATTTTGTTTATAAGGTCATTACAACTGATTTCAAAATAGGATTGTAATAGCTATACTTTCACCACAATAACATATAGATTTACTAAAAGCAAAAAATCAGGAAAAATAAAATCATGAAACAAATCCTTTATAAACAGTAAACTATAAGAATTAACTTAATAAGACTACTATGTTTTCCCAAACAATTGAAAATTTGAAGTATGATGCTTTTTGTTTACTTATATGTTTTCTAAACAATCAGCTCATTATCAAGGAAAATTTAGCTACTGCCAGGGCAATGTACAACAATTAATAGCATCAAATGATTACAATCGCCGTTACAAAGCCATAACCTATGCAACAAAATACGCATATAATATGGTACAATTCTGTAAGAAGTATCAGACACATTCTACACCTTTATCCAAGTATCAAGTGTCCAATACAGGTGTTTGATTTATTTTGAAGATTCCATGTAACATAGGCCATAACTGCTTTGGCAATAAGCTTAATTTTGTAATACTAGAAAAGAGATGACTACTGTAAGTACATAAACTTTTTATAAGAACTATCACTCTCGTGAAGTCCAACAACAACCTTGAAGTTAAAAAGAAACTACCAAAAAAAAGGTCTTTTAATTTAAATTTGAACTTGAAATATTAAAAATTAACCCCTTCTCTTATTTTGAACGAGTTTTTAAAAAATCTCCAAAAGTACGACATGAAGTATTGAAATAACCCCACAATTTGACCCTACTCAAGTACATGTGGCTCTGCCCCCCAGTACTTGACCCAACTTTGATGCACAGTGGATAAATTACGGTTAGGGCTGCAAATAAGCCAAGCTTTGATGTATTTTGGTTTGTCTTGGCCAATCAAAGGGTGTGCTCGGGCTAAGCTTGTGTTCGTGGTGAGCTCAATCGAACATGTTCAGAGTTGGCCATGATTCTTTCAAGAGCCAAGCTCAGTTTGGCTTTATTAAAACATATGATTTTGAAGGGCATGTGCCTCTGGTGCATGAAAGAGTAAAAAAAAAAAAAAAACTAAGGGACAAAAGTCCATCTTGTAAAGACTGGAGAAAATGTACAAACGTCAGCCAGCTATGAGACAGCTGATAAAAATATATGATAACAAAAAATTTGCAATGGAATATGTTATAGCAGTTATGAGGTAGATCACATAGCTAAGACACACAAATACTTCATTGCTAATCTACTACTTCTGGATCTAAATTCAACAAACTAAAATCATTGAAGGAATGAAGTATACCAACCTGTTTTGTCCCATCAACAAAGTTATTCAGGTAATAGCGTACAAGGGCATTACAGCCATCTTTAAGAATCCCTTGGACTGTACGCTGGCCACATCTACAAATACAACACAGTTATATACAGACAATTACAAGTATTGGCCAAACATTTCAGTGTGACACATCATCATAAATTACCCAGTCAACATGTTAGAAAAAAGAAACAAGAAGATACGGTTTATTTGCAATGTCACATCTAGGACACTAATTTACTTTTTTTTTTTTTTTTTTTTTTTTGATAAATATCTAGGACACTAATTTACGAGAAACATGAATTCATTCTGAAAAGCAGAATGCACAAAGAAGGTAAGCAGAAATCTGTATGTTACATGTTAGCATATGCAAATTTCTTGGAGGTCTTTTGTGAAAACAGATCCTTGGCTACAAGTATCAAAATTAGACTTGTTACTGGTAGGGCCCAATCCAACTTGGTATTGGCTAAAATGCAATGATATGCACATTTATTGAACTGGAAATCCCAAAAAATATAAATTAGATATTCAAAAATTAATATAAATTGAGCATAAACATTTTGATGCAGAGCATTAGGAGTTGTTAATTAAGTACTAGCAAAAGAAGATCCCAGGAAGACTAGAATCTGAAATTTATTTACTGTTTGATATTTCCTCTGTTAGTCAGTCATTTAAGTATTTATCCACGGTATATTTTTGTTGTAGTACTTTTACTTAAAAGATCATGTAACTTTTTAAGTCATGTGACTGCCTAAAGGCTAATTAGTCATTTAATTTTCTTTCATTTTAAGGACAGAATAATGGCCCTTAGATTAGATTTAAATAAAGGGCTGAGATCTTTGTTTTGTTAGGCAAATACTATAGGCATATAAAGGGTTGTTCCTGCTTGCATTTTAGGAGTTCTTTAACCATTGGTTATGCAATTTTAAGTCTGTTTTGTTAGAATTGTCCGATTTGCGATTCTATTCATATAATGATACGAGTTTCAACAAAAACGATTTGAAAATCGTATTGTTGAATCGAAAATTGAGTGAATCGTGCAATTCAATTTATGATTCACTACAATCCATTATTATTCACTGCGATTCAGTCCTATCTTTGTTTTTGTTTAAATAATGCATGAAACGACGTCGTTTTGGCCAAACTTATCAAGATATATAGAAGAGATCAAATAGTTATATTGATATACATGATTTTATATGTATATAAATAAATACAATTTAGTTATATTGATATTTACTTCATTTTAAACACTACATGTGTATTTTTGTGTGTATAAATATATAACATTGTACATCATAAAAAAACCCAATTAGTACACATTAATGTGGAAGGGAAAAGATTGAGTACACACCCAACCTTTGGCATAATACGCAAAGTGATAGTCCCAAGACTTGAACCCATAACCTCAAGGTTATTAGGCCAAGTCTTAACCATTGAACCAATGGTCACCCCTTAATAATATTGTATATCATATGAAATAAAATATATCTTGCAATTCACGATTCACTCTTTTAGCAAAACGACTCACGATTCAATTTGCGATTTGACAAAAATGGCTACCACTTTCTTCATCTCTTTCGCTTAGGGATTGAGACATGGGTGTTGAAGCTAATTGTTAGATCATTCTTAGCTCTTCGATTCCCCTTCTTATCGATGTAATATTCTTTTCATTAGTGGATCGCGTAACATTTCTAAATATCCAAGGAATAAAAATCACCTTACAGGCTCTATCATACTACTCTATGAAACCATTAGAAAATACATGGTATTAGGTCAAAATTAGAGTTTATTAGTAAATATAAAAAGATTGAATGAAAATGTATTTTGTAAAATTTGACATATATAGGTATAGATCTTAGTTGCAGGAATCGTCCTAACAGGTGACGAATCTTTAGAAAGAAACGTGTAGGAATCGCGTTTCCGTAGAGAGAGAAACGCGATCCTAGCCAAGATGGGATCGTTGGTGAAGAAGAACAAAAACCCTAGCTTGTTGGTCAACAAAGAGAGAGAGGAGAAAGAAAGTGAAGAACCTGAAGGTTGTGTCTGGTATGTCGTTTGCTTCGTTTTTCTTCTTCTTTCATCACTTCGAAGGTCGTCTCTCTCCCTCTCTGTTTTTCGTCTCTATCGCAGTTCCTCTCTCTCTGTGTTTTTCGTCTCTGTCGCAGATCGTCTCCTCTGCCTTCGTCTTTGTCTTTTGCCTTCGTCTCCTTTGCTTCTCTCTGGCCTTCACGATGTATACCTAATATATAAGTGAAATATATATATATATAAGATAATAAAACATATAAAATCTTTAACTAAATATATATATTTAAAAAATAAAAAAAATAAAAAACATTAACACATTATTATTTAATATATATCATATATATACATATAAATATATAATAAAAAAAATAAAAATATTAATATATATAATCTTTATAATATATTTACATAAAAAAACATTAACACATAGAAATATAATATATATATATATGAGTATATATTATACATATTAATAAAAAAAACACACATATATGTAAAATAAAATAAAAATAAATTAACAATAACACATTATTTAAAAAATATAATAAATAAATAAAATAATTAATGTGTATTAAAATAAAAGTATTTATAAAAAAACTTCCAATGTGTATTAAAATATATATATATATATTACCGCTTCCCGAGGCACTCCCAACCTAATAAACTTCTATCGGCTCACGCTTCCTCGCTCACCCCCCCCCTCCCCCCCGCTCCCGCCCCCGGCCCCGCCCCCGCCCCCGCTCCCCACTTCGTGCAACTAAGGTATAGATGTCAACAAAAATAAGTAAACCTACTATAACTAATAAGAATCAATTGTTTCACAAGAAAGGAAAGAGAAGGCGTAGGAGGAGAAGAAGAATAAGATAAATATCTGACTTCAATTAGTTTCCACTCCAAAGCTTACCCAAATCTTTAAAAATTCAGTCGAATCACTAAAAATCTAGGGTAGGATAGCTCGGATATCTCAGAAAATACACAAAAAAAAGTGAGTTGCTCGCAAAGGCATGAATCTTCTATTTATATTATTATTTATTTATTTATTTATTGTAATATTGGAGAAAAGGTCAAAAATGAGTTTCAAATACTCTTTGTTCATAGCAGTTCATAAGCTATATGGACAATTTATCCTTGTTCGATTTGGTCAATGATAGAGTGGATATGCATTTGTATCACTGGTATGCATTAATCATACAAAGTGAAGCACGATAAAACAAGATGGAGCATAACAAGGGGCAGACAATGCATCAATTTTGATTAGAACTCGTATAACAGTTGTTTTCACATTGGTAACAGCTGATGGTGATCAATAGGCGAAAAATCAAAGCACGCAGAAAGTCCTGGAGATCCAATATAAAAAGTTGCCCATCCTGTAGAGATTCGACTAAATGCCAAAGCAACTTGTACACTATATGAACGGATGTCTGCAGACTGATCAATTTGAGCATTAAGTTTCGCACATTGCATCATGCAGATGTAAGAAGAAAGCAAATATTCACAACCAATTTCATTCACCTTCAAACTGAGTAAAATCTTCTATTGCAAACTGACAAGTGTGAGCACAAACACATATTCACACATGAACACAACTTCAAGGCAGATCAATGAAAACTTACCTAACAAAATCTCCTTTCAAAGCAGGAGTACCAGAATACTGGATGCTTATCTCATCCCCATGATTTGCCCATACTAAAAATCGAGAAAAAAATATGGAAAAGAAATAACATTTAAACAAAAACAATCCTGAATATATGGTGCATTCTAAAAAATCCATAAAATGATAATAAGTAACTGGCACATGGAGGCAAATAAAAATATAAGGAACGCAACTCATCTACCCGGGGCAGATAAGTCGATGACAATTATAAAAATACTCACGAATCTTGAAGTTGTCATCAAAATTTGGATGTGTACTAATACTTTCCTCAGCATCAAAAACACCAATCCTTCTAAGTTGAAATTCCAACATTTTTCGACCAAGCATGCTCTGCAGCAATAGTTCATGTTACCAGAAGGTACAAAAGAACAATTAAGCAAAGAGTGCACAGAATAAAATCATAGCACTCGCTTGAATACAGTGGGCATATGCTAATTTGAATAATAATAACATTTTCAAATAAAGATAACTCTCTCTCTCTCTCTTTCTCTCTCTCTCTCTCTCACACGCGCGCGCGCTTCTAAAAGCATCAACAAAAAATCATATTTAGGGTTTCGTGAGGCATAAAAGACATTACAAAAATCATTTATGTCTTTGCAGTATCCAAGTACAAGCACATGCACACAAACAAATCAATCATATGCGGAGGTGCCAGAGGATAATCAACAGATAAAGAATCCTGGGAATATAAATGCCACACACACACAAAAAAAAAAAAAAACCTTCCAATGAATACGAAAAAAGATATGGAAATTATTGTACTCATGGAGAATAAAATAAATGTATATCAATAAAGTTAAGACTTCGCTAGCAAAAGAAGTAAAATTCAAAATATCACTCAGATATATTTCTATTTCTTGGTTTTGTTTCATGTAAAACTAGTATTAAATTTCTAAGCTCCCCTAGGAGCAAAAACAGATAGAAACCTTGAAAGGAAAATAATATTCTGTGTCAGTTTTGAAAGGTTGAAGGAAGCATTGTCTAAAGGTGCAACCCAGGATTGCAAACCCCGGAAAGATCACTAATCCAGTTACAAAAGGTTTCCTATTATATACAACAACAAATTAAAAATAAATAAATAAAAATAAAAAAAATTTACCATGCTGATTGAACTGAACATACCTGGGTAACATTTGAACGGTCTAAGCAATCAATACAATTGGTTCTTACAACTCCAAGTTGCTCCTCAACTTTCTCACTTTTTCATTCAAAAGAAGGTACCTACCATTTGAAGCAACTTGAGAAATTTAAAAAATAAGAAGTTAATCACAAGGAAGACATGAAACTGTTTCTGTAATTGCTCAGAGAAAAACTGATTTGGAAACGTTCATTTAAAGTGTCTAAAATCTGAACATGCCTGACTATCGAAAATAAATAAAAGGATCTCAATATATTAAATCAATCAATTCATATGATTAAATACTCATTCCAGCATGCATATTCAAAACCAAAAGAACTGGAATGTATAGAATGACTGTCTCATGATCTCATCTAAGGTAACTAAGTCATTTTGAAAAACAACTCTCACCAATATTACTGCAACTGAGTTGGTACCGTTAGATCATCCCTAGTCCCAATGGGCCCAACAACGTATATTAAGTTATCCAAAACACTCTTCAAATGCAATCTCGTCTTGCATATAGAGATGCAAACATTCATGGGAAATTCTATTGGGGTGTGTACCATATGCACTTTAGTTACAACCTTTGTGGTCTTTGGTTATGACCTATTGTGGTGTTAGTTATGAGTCATTGTGATGTTGGTTATGACATTATTTCGGTTACGATCCAAGAGCTCTTTGGTTATACCTTATGTGGTGTTTGGTTATAACTCCTTTCTTTTTTCTTTTTTTCTTTTTCTCTTTTTGTTATAGTTATGACTTCCATAGTATTAAGTTATTGACATTTGTGGTGATCAAACCCACAAATGTCATAACATGCATATGGTACATACACACCCTTTTGAGGGTGTGTACCATAGCATTACCCGACATTGATACATAGAGAAACAAAATACAACTGGGGAATAGAAGCAATGGAGAAACTTGAATCGAAGACCTCTCCAACCTAAGCTCTGAGACCATATTAATCACCAGTAGTTCCACACACTTCAGCAGTTAAGGAATTGTTCCAGTTGTATAGGAGAAATTTCACCCAACCTAAAACTCCCAAGTAATGGTTGTGTTCCCTGAGAAATTAATCGATCACGGAATTGGGAGCAAGATCTTAGACAATCATGGTTTCAGCATTATGAAGTAGCCAATTTACTTTCTACAATGCATTGCAACTGGTCCAGTCTTTTGCAAGCATCTCTATAAAAATTATTAACCATACTTTTTTTTGTTTATATATAAAAATAATTAACCATACTTAATGTGTAGATGGATGCTCTTGAGGCACCACAGGCCTTACTGTTTTCACAAAATGACCACTTCAACAGACTTGTTCTCACCCCCTATTTTTCTTTTTCTTTTCCTTTTAGAAACTTACAGCACCTAAAAATAAATATCCTGGTAGAAAATATATATCCAACTATGTAACAAGGAGATTAACTTTTGACTTTTTTTTGGGGGGGGGGGGGGGGGGGGGCCTTTGGATATGTAAAGTGTGGGAAAAGGGCCAAAGGCTACACATGAATCTATATTCTCTACATCATTCAAAAACTGATCTCAGGATGGGTTCACTATCCCTATCCTCCAATAAATAAATAAAAATAAAAAATAAACCAAAATTACTTCTCATATTAAGGTTCAAATTTTCCAAATGATCAAATGGCCAGTGGTTCCTTTTTCCCCAAATAAACAACATTAAGCACAAAGGTACAACCATTCCTGTCATTCTTCTCTCTTTTGGACGCTCTGCACCCCTCTCCAACAACTGAAAACTTCAAGAACAGCTCTAGACTTAGGATTCACTTTTCAGCAAATTGAAATTTTTTGTTTTCCATGTTTTTTTGTTTTTACTGATTTTTTATTTTTATTTTTAGATACACCTAACATAAATTCACTTAAAAAGTATAATATTTGTAAAAAAAAAAATCTTTAGAAAATTCACTAAACACCAAAAAAAAAAAAAAAAAAAAAAAAAAAAATCAATACATTTTTCGTTTTCTTCTATATTTATTGATTTTTTTAAAATATTTTTTTACAAATATTTTACTTTTTAGATGTGTATAAGTAACATGCATCTAAAAAAGTAATTAAAAAAAATTGCTTAAAAATTTAAAAATATTCACTAAAAACAAAAACAAAAAACACGAAAAACAAAAAACAAAAAACTCAATTTCTAGAAAATTAAAACCAAACACACTGAATGCTTTTTTGGATTTTCCATCTGCACAGGGCTCACCCATAACCATAAGAAACTAATGCTCTCTCTCTCTCAAACAATAAAACCCATACATTTTCATAGTAACATTACAAGATGTGCTTGGATTTGTGCTATCAAATACTTCCTATTTGTGTCCAATTTATTACAAATACCAACACATATGTCTCCATGACTCTGTTACTGTCAAAATTGTCACAAAGTACACCAAGATACTGAATAATGTGTACAGATTTTGTTAAGGTGCTATTGGTGCCTAACAAAGCAGGATGTATGTCTATGATTAAATTAAATTTATTGACTTGAATTTACCCTCGATAAGTATATTAGAAAAAACAATGCAGAAGCAAAACAAATGTACAATTCCCTGCTTGAAAAGCAAACGATCTTCACATGTATACATTGAACCAAAAAATATTTCGAATACCACTATAGATCGCAAATACTCATAGCCATTGAGAAGAAACCATACCTATTTTTAACGAGGAAATCCTCAATTTGATCATACAGCATAGAGAGGCGCTCAAAATGAACGTGCCCACAAATATGATGAAAATCAAAGTGCAAATATCTACAAAGATGAGTAGGTATTAGAATTAAATAGAAGAACATAGTTTAATGAAAATGCAATATGAAAGGGGTTCCTACCTCACATCATCACTAACAACATGCTGCATCGAACTGGAAAATATTTCACTTAAGCGTCCCTCGCCTCCATGCTGATAAAGAAATAAAGTTATTTTAGGAACGAACAACAAAAAAGTATGAAAATGTACTATAATTCACATGACATAAATAAACACACTACACACCTAGCCGTGCCCACAAACTAACCATCTCCTGCCTGGCTCATGCATCTACCTGAACCAAGAAAAAAATACCTATCTACCTATTTCTCTATTTTGTCTATAAAATTTTCCAACCACTTAACAGTTCAATAAGATAAGTCATGTTTTGCAATTCATCCAATCAATTTATTGCTCCCAAAAAATGTGCATCGTCACAACCTCCCTCGTGTGTGATCCCCCTCTCGCATCTGGAGAGATGAAAAAAAAGAACATGGTGCAGACAAATAGACAAAATAGAGTGCAAACAAACAGACAAAATAGGGACATTGGGGAGAATAATGCAGATGGAGAGACTTGAACCAAGAGCTCAAAAGCCAATGTCCAATTGCAACATTTGACAAGTAACTATCCTAAAAGCTTACGCTATTATTGAATGGGCCCTACAATATATATCAAGCTCTCACATGCTTTATTAGACTAACAAGTCAAAGGTCAAAATGTATTTTCCCCAGAAGGCTTATATTGCCTTTGTCCTTGAATCCATGTTGTACTTGCAACCAAAATCATATATCTCTAATGCCTTTTATTATTTTCGATATTTCACCACCAATGTAAAAGATTTTGACACATAACATCAAAATCTATATGGAAAAAGGGGGCCCAATTTATTTAGTAGTAATTGATATGCTGATAAACAAATAGATTAACTGATCTTATATCATCGCCAAGTTTTCCCTAATAATAGTCAGATATATACATGCATGTAAAAAAATTTGATCTGTATAATTGTCAGCACAATGAGAAAAATATCTATTGACATCAGATGAATAATTCTGCAAAATTTTGTAACATCAAGAAATAATTACCTTGTTGACAAGATCAACGGCTAAGACATTTCCATACTTTTTCCTTAAATCCAAGAAGTGTTGTTCAACTACTCGAGGCTGAAAAAAGTTGTGTGAGGAAGCAGTCCATTAGGAAATAAAAGGTAATAAAGAGCAGAACAAAAACATACTACTCAGAAGGAAGGAACTATGAAACTCACTGCTTCCTCAGCTTTCACAACCTCAAACTTAGGCTTATAAGTCAAATCCACAATTTGTTCCCAGAGGAATGGTATTGACCCTCGAATCTGCAAAAGACAATCTAAAAAATAAAACCAAATGTAATGGATGTAATAGAACCAATACGCAAGTGTTTTTCTATTACACCCCCAAAATAATACAATAAAGATAACTCATATACGGAATAAATATGAGAAATAACATACTTTCATACATCAGAGTCTACTGTTTAACAACCAGTTAAATGCCATGTAGGCTTACATCTTTCCAAGTCATTGCTTGATTACACAAATTGAGTCTCGCTCATTACATCTTAAGCCATTGGCTTTACAAATACCAACATACACACAACAAAACACAATTAAGAAGCTCTTGCTTCCTAAAAGTCCATCCACGCTATTGCCTAGCACTCGGCCAAACAAGAAGTGAAGTAGTACAATTCATCACTACATTACACTTATGAAATGGTAAAACCCATTGTTTGATCTTCAAATCCGAAAAGCATTCCCTGTACACATGTACAGGCAGTGGGTGAGCAAAGCCCACCGAACAATCTCATATTAAAACATTAAAAGATATGCGGGAACAAAGATACTTATACATATACGTGAAATCATATCATGTCAAAACCATATGATTTTATTACATAATCTCTTAAATCCAAGGCCTGCATATTCATATGCCACTAAGACCAATCTTATTCCATTTTCCTTCAATTCATATCCAGTTCATATATGCTACTCAATTCATGAGTTAAATTCATTATCTTTCAACAACCAAAATGAGACTACAACTCAATGATTTTCCAATTATGCACAACACACATAAACACTTCAAACTTTGCCATTTTACGGATATTTCGTCCGAAGGAACCGGGCCCCATTTATATATAGATTTTCGGGTCTTTCACCCAGGACACTCCGGCCAACTTACTTTAAATGGAGTCCATCCCCTTTCTCCTCCCAAATAAATACATATATGCAATGTATTTATAAACATAATCATTTATGGAGTACATCCCCTTTCTCCTCCCAATAAATATACATATACAATGTATTTATAACCTCATCAATTATGGAGTACATCCCCTTTCTCCTCCCAATAAACATACATATACAATGTATTTACAACATGGTCATATTCAATGACATCAACAATGAATTAGCATTAAATAGCCTAATCCTCATGTAATTTCTACAACAATCATAGCTAACCTCCACCAATAGTCCAATGCAATTATTTCCAAGATATATTCAACATCCGATTTAATAGTTTATTCAAAACTTCCATAGGTGAGATAATATATGTCCAATATCACCATATATATCAATAACCATCCAATTTAACATATTCAATGTTAATTCCGATTATTTATACAAAATAATCATTTTATCAAATTAGGGCAAAATCCCCATTTTTCCAATATTGACCCAAATACCCAAAATCAACTATTTTGGTACACCAAGATCTTATATTCAAACCCCATACTCATTTATCTCTTATACATCAAAAACCCCTCTTTTCATTTTACACCCAAATCTTAGATTTGTCCAAATCACAACCAAATCTCATCATCTATACACAATAACAAATAACTAAGCTAAAAACCATACTAGAGTGTCGAAAATCCCTACTTATTAAATATTACCATTTTGATCAAAATTCTCATTTCTCATTTCAATATAATTTCTAATACAATTCCAAGAGATAATACAACCATATCCATATTCATATAGTCTCCACATGTTAATCAACATTCCCAATTTAATCATTTCAAGACAAATTTATAACATATTATATATCAAACTTCCGAAGTTCCATCATTTCTCATCCTTCCAAGAAATCCCTCATTTAAATGCAACATAGTAAATTTTCACCGATAGCCAAAATAGTTACCTCTAACATATTAATTAAAAGATAACAACATGAACATACAATCCAACATATAACTATAACTTGGAATCTCCCATGATTCCCAACATTTAGAAACAAATCATATTTCACATTTTATCAAATATGAACAACTACACTAGTTGTCATATCACAATCACGTCCGGTAACCTCTTAAGGTCCATTTCTAATCGTGTCGGTTTTATTCCAACAAATACATTAGGTAAAAATAATACCGTTAATGCCCAAGAAAACATCATTTTCTTTCCAAACTCATTCTCCAAGCATTATTCAACTATGACATCCTATTTTGATCGAAAGCCCAAAAAGTTAAACATAATTCCTTTGTTTTCTTTAAAAATGCTCTTTTGGCCACAAACTGAAAAAATTTCAAAACCAATCGAATCGAAGTCCCTTTTTGTTCAAATTTAAAACATAACTCTTTCATAACCTAACAAACATATTCCAAGTTTACACTTTCGCAATTTGGCCATCAACCTTTTATTTTTCTCAAAATTTCTCTTTTAAGCAAATAACTCACAAATTTTTCAAAAATTCTAATTAAATTATATACAACTCTAAACTCCATATAATCAAGCAAAAGTGCATAAAGAAGTGTAGGAAAAATCTCTACTTAACAATTTACACAATTTTTCTCAATATTAATTTATTTTTCTCAAAAATAAATTCTAAAACTCAAGGATGAGATAAATATTTCAACATTAATTTCTCAAAATAAATTATCTAACCATAATATGATGTAAATATAATCCATACAACTATTAAATTCTATTTTCGGATTTCTTTTACAAAATTAACAACACAAAATGATTTTCCCAAAATCAATCTCAAAATACCAACATTTTTAACATTTCAACGTAATTTTTCTACCAAAAATTACCAAACAAAAATCTGAAAATATATCTATATGCAATACCTCTTATAATGATATATTTTCTCAAAGTAACCCTAACATAGCTTTAATGTAAAAATATAAAGAAAGTCCCTAATAATGAAGAAAAATAGATCTGGAAGGCAAATCTTGCCCGATCATGAATCCGAGACTACCATTGCGAAGATCACGACGAGCTCTCCAACTTTCATTTACAACACTTTTACAAAATCTCACTCTAAAAACTCACATTTCAAGCTTGAAGCTTGAGCAAAAATGGTGAACATGGAAAGAGAGAGAGACACACACACATTGAGAGAGACAGAGAGCGAGAGAGAGAGAGAGTTCAGCAAAATGAAAAGCAAAAAGGAGGGGAAGGCAAAAGCATGGGGGAGACAACCCCATGTGGGTTTGGTGGCTTTCCCAAAAAAAAAAATGATTTCCCAAACATATTATAATTTTTGTAATAATATTTTCAAATTTTATAATATAAATTATAAAATGGCATAATTTTTCTCACCACAAAATATATACTTATTTTATTCACTACAAAAATATATAATTTTTCACCATATGGTACACACCATAAATCAACTATCAAATATTTATTATAGTCCTATATAATAAATAATAACAACTCTCAAGGTGGTTATTACCAATCACATAATTAAAAAGGACCAAATAATTAAACATGAATCATAAACAAATTCAAATTAAATTGAATCTAATTATATATTAAAATAGACTCAACTAATTTATCTCAAATCATGGTCTAAACATTAAAAATTAAATAATAAAATTCTGCTATAAATTAAACTGAACACCAATCAGTCCATGAATTTTCATAAAATAAATACTCATCATTTAATTCTAAAATTTTTATCCAGCGTGCTAAACTCATATGGGAACAACACATAAAAATTTCATAATTTTCTGAGATCGAGAACTATTTTTAAAAAATACAAAACCGAACTGTTTTCACACAGAATTTACACAGCAATCAAATTCGAAAATTTGTTCAATTAAATTATGCACTGTCTATTTTAAAAAAAATAAATCCTGGGTCATTACATTTTCAGTCAACAATCTATCAGAGCAAAAGGGGCAAAATATCATTAACATTTAAGGTCTAACTTTAATGAAGATAACTATTGGCATTGCTTCACAACATTTGAAAAGAAACAGACAGCTTATGATGACCCAGTGTTGTGAAAAGCGCGCCTAGGCGTAAGGCAAGGCGAGGCGAGGCGCACTGTCTGCGCCTGAACAGGTACCAGGCGAGGCACTTTGAGTTAGGCGCGCGCCTTAGCAGCGACTTGAACCAGGCGAGAGAGGCGCAAGGCTCACGCCTAGGCGCGATTGATTGTTTAAGAGGTAGATCTGATCGAACGGCTGTAGGGGTGTGTTCAAATGCCTCTTAATCACAGAGGATTACAACTCATGTACCATATGAGCCAAATATGACTCAGATGAACCCTAATCTGTGTCGTCTCTTCCTCTCTCGCCTCGCCTTGGACTTCGACTTCGACTTCGACTGGGCTGCTGGACTTCGACTTCAACTTCGACTGCGACTGCGACTGCGACTGCGACTGCGACTTCGGCTTCGGCTTCGGCTTCGCAGGTATGCTTCGACTTCTTCTTCTTCTTCGACTTTAGTTTTGTTTTGTTTTTTTTTTTTTTTTTTTTTTTTTTTTTGGGCTTCGACTTCTTCAGGTCTGTTCGACTTCAACTCTCTCTCTCTCTCTCCCCTTCTCCTTCTCCTTCTGCCTTGACTCTAATATGTCTGCTTCGACTTCAGTTCTGCTTTTTTTTTTTTTTTTGGGCTTAGACTTCTTCAGGTTTCCGTGTGTTCGACTTCGACTCTTTCTCTCTCCTTCTTCAGTGCTCTGTTTTGCTTCTTTTTTTATTTTATTTTTTTTCAATTATGCCTTCGCAGGTATGCTCTGTTTTACTTTGACTTCTTCAGGTGTGAGTTGAGTCACTGAGTTGGTCTTTTTTTTTTTCCTTTATCTGTTAGGGAAAAAAAATTACAAATAATTAATTATGCACAAATAATTAATTAATACAATGTGCTATTGGTTTTTTTTTTTTCCTTTATCTGTTAGGAAAAAAAAATTACGAATAGTTAATTCATCACACATTACATTACACTGAAATTATTTTCCATTTATTAAATTTGTTGTGTAGAAAATGACATTGGAAAGTAATAGAAAAGATCCGGCGTGGCAATATACCCATTTGGTAGAGGAAAATAATTTAAACAAGTACGAGCGTAATTTTTGTGGTAAAGTATCAAATGGAGGTATTTATCGGGTGAAACAACACCTCACGGGAGGTTATAGGAATGTCACTGCTTGCCCGAAGTGTCCTTCTCATGTAAGAGAAGAGATTAGAGAGTTCATGTCAAAAAAAAAGTCACAAAAAGAAGAAATGAACATGTTGCCTAATTTCGATGGCATAGACATTGAAGATGAAGATGAAGATAAAGATGATGATGTTGTTGAGATCAATGTCAATCAACGCCGTAAGTTGACAAGTAGCAACCAAGGTTCATCCAAATCCAAATCCAAATCCAAATCCAAATCAAAAATGCCAAAGAGAAAAGGGCCTATGGATGTTTACTTCACACCCAATCCTGAATCAGTGGTGAAAAATTGAAGAGACCAAGCAAAAGGGAAACAAACCAAAATTGATGCAAATGAACCTTCCAAAAAAGAAATGAGAGCTCGGGCAGTGCAAAGATTTGCAATGCTGGCATCCCTTTTAATGCAGTAAATTATGAGAGTTTTGGACCAATGATTGAAGCCATTGGGCAATATGGTCCTGGTATGAAGCCACCGACTTACCATGAAGTGCGGGTTACCCAACTCAAAAAAGAAGTGAAACATACTGAAGATTTGATAAAGAATCATAAAGAGAATTGTGCAAAATACAGGTGTTCCATAATGGTTGATGGTTGGACTGATAAGAGAGGAAGGACATTGATTAACTTTTTAGTCAATTGTCCAAGAGAAACCATGTTTGTTGAGTCGGTTGATGCTTCTAGCTATTCAAAGGATGGGCAAAAGCTATTTGAATTACTAGACAAGTTTGTGGAGAAAGTGGGAAAAGAAAATGTGGTGCAAGTTATCACTGATAGTGCTGCAGCTAATGTGTTGGCGGATAAGAATATTTCCTCATTCCTTACATTAAAATTGTTCACTCATAATTTGTTTTGTATTTAAAATTTAAAAACTTGAAAATAATAATTCTTCATTATTGTTACATTATAGGGAGGTTTTTGGAAGCTAAGTATGAACACTTGTATTGGACACCATGTGTTGTTCATTGTTTGGACTTGATGTTAGAAAACATTTTCAAGATACCTAGACTAAAAAAGACATTTGAAAGGGGTATTGCAGTACATGGCTACATTTTCAATCGGCCTACGTTGCTAAACATGATGAGGCGCTATACAAATTTGAAGAATTTGATCAAGCCTACAAAAACTAGATTTGCAACCGCCTTTTTGACTTTGTCTAGGATGCATCAACAAAAAAACAATTTGAGAAAGATGGTCACCTTCGAAGATTGGACCTCAAGCAAATGGGCAAAGGAACCACAAGGTAAAAAAATGGCACAAACTTTGTTGATGCCTTCATTTTGGAATACTGTTGTGTTTGCCCCTAAGGTCTCGGGTCCTCTTGTCAAAGTGCTTAGATTGGTTGATACCGAGAAGAAACCTCCCATGGGATACATTTATGAAGCAATGGATAGGGCAAAAGAATGCATGGCAAGTTCATTTGATCATAAAGAAGAGAAGTATAATGAAATCTTTGAAATCATCGACAAAAGATGGGATGTCCAATTACATCGGCCTTTACATGTAGCTGCGCACTTTCTTAACCCAGAATTTTTTTACCCAAAAGCGTTAGAGGTGCAAAAAGATTATAAAGTGATGAATGGGTTTTATAAATGCATGCAAAGGTTGGTCCCGGATGTCACTGTTCAAGATTTGATCACTAATGAGATGAGTATTTATATGATGGCTGAGAGTCTTTTTGACAAGTCTGTTGCAATTAAGCAAACAAATACAAGGACACCAAGTAATATATTATAGACTCATAGAGTTTATTTTTAGTAATACTTTTAGTAAAACTCAATACTTGGTAATAATTATTTCTAACTAGTGATTATTGCAGCTGATTGGTGGGCATCATATGGTTCTAAAACTCCAAACTTGCAAACTTTTGCCATAAAAGTCCTTAGCCTAACATGCAGTTCATCGGGTTGTGAACGAAATTGGAGTGTATTTGAACATGTGATTATTTAACATTCTAACTAATTTTTTGTTCAATTCAAATATTTTTTATTCTCGTTACATAGAATTTAATATCTTTTTAATGCTTGCAGTTTCATAGTAAGAAAAGAAATAGATTGGAACAACAACGTCTCAATAATTTAGTGTTTGTCAAATATAATAAAACATTGAGATTTAGGTATGACATGCGCAACACTCTTGATCCCATATCTTTGCAAAATATTAATGAAAGCAATGAGTGGTTGTTTGGGAGGATGGATGGAGAATCAATTGAAGATAATGAGCCTGTGTTTGATGATGATGATGGCTTGACGTGGGACACTGTTGCTAGAGCTTCTGGAGTAGAAGAAAGTAGCCATGCAAGTAGAGCAACAAGTTCATGCTCAAAGACACAACCGAGGATATCTAAATCATCAAGATTAACTCTACTTCAATTAATAGATGAAGAGGAAGCGGGCTCAGATGACACAAAGGAGGAAGATGTTGAGGGATATAAATCAACTGATGGAGAAGAAGATGATAGTTTGCTTGCCATTGATGTTGAGGATGATGATTGACTGACCGACCTAACCTACCCTTTCTTTTGTTATTGATGTTTTTAAGTATTAAGACATATATTAGTATTTGTTGAATATTTATGTTTTGGATGTTAGTGTTTATGTTTTTGTTTTTCTTTTTATTTTTATTTTATTGAATGTGGATTATTTTATCTTTCAAAATTGGAATGTTATGTAATATGTACTTTCATGGCTTTGAGAATTATTTTATATTTTGTCTTGAATCTTGATTAATTTTTATTTTTAAAAAAATTGTCTTAGAAGTTAGTACTATGAGTGATTAGTCTATGTTAATTTTTCTATTTTTTACTAAGACTGTGCGCCTTACTTCAATAAAGCCTGCGCCTCGCCTTGTGCCTTGTGCCTTGTGCCTTGCGCCTATGCCCCGAGAGACCTTTAGCGCCTTAGTGCGCCTTGAGCCTTTAAAAACACTGTGATGACCTATTTCCCTTGCTGCCAAATATGAATTATCTGAGAGAAGATCGCAATACAAGTAGCTTTTCATGTCATATCGTACCATATGGACTTACCAATTTGTTGACGGAAAAAAAAGAAAAGAAAAGAAAAAGAACAAAAAAAGGGAGCTTCTTGTTCGTTAATTATCAATTTAAAGCTTAAAGAGGCTTGGTTACTTAGATTATGGTATGACAAAACACCATTTACAGGCCATTCCCATATTTGTCACTAGTCTTTAATCAAAAACATTACTTCATCTAAAAAAGATGGGAGCCGTGCAATCCATCATTTATAGTGACAATGTAGCATTGGGTATTAGATTTGATGTATTTTGCCATTTATTGCAGTTAACCCCAAAACATGAGTGCTTGAATAATTTAAAGCTCACACATCACTACTAAGTGGCACAATCAGTGTGATTGATAGTATTTTGACAATAATTTATCTCCCAGTTAGAATATTAAAAATTTTACAACCTGATGTAGGGCAAATGCAGAAAACACTCCCCTATAGTAGTTGAGCCCAAATCTAAAATACGGCGATGGTGAAAAGAAGATTTTAAATGCTAGTTTCAAATAGTTTTGTGACTGCAAGGTTGGGTAAGATTTTGGGCTTCTGATGGTTAGTATGACATATAAAAGGTATAAAGGTTTAAGATTCAATTCAACAAGGAAAGAGGCATTTTTTTATGGCTGTTATGAATATGGCCTCTTTCTAGGGGGGACCAAGTAGGGATGACAACATTGCGGGGCGGATTTGTAGTGCTCTGTCCTCGCCCCGAACCATATTGGGATGGGCTAATTTTGTAGCCTTAAGAAAGGCAGTAACAATAAAAATGAAAGGTGATATGGTATATTACGGATAATTATATTATTTATAAGTGATGAAAGTTAAAAGATATAAGATGAGAAATAAAGAAGTGAAAATGAATGTTTAATGTTTAGAGTATAGAGTATGGAATATAGAGGAGCTAAAAAGCTAATTTATTGTATAAATACCTAAAATAGTATTAGGCTAAAGGGCATTTTTCAGAGAATTTATTAAATTTAACTAATCAAATAGCCCTTGATAGAGCATAAGGGTGAAAAATGATTCATCCAGCCATCCCACTTAATTGGAACACATGGCTTAGTTTGGTTTGATTTAATTGGGAAAGACATTGGGGTTCTAGAAATGTGGATTGGAAAAGAATAAAAGAAGAATGAGCATAAGAAACTAAGGCTCTGTTTGGTAGAGCTTTGGAACTTTAGTTCCAGTCATTGGTTCTCACGTGTTGTTTGTTTGCAGCTTTCAAAAATTAAAACCACGCTCACTTTTGAAAACTTGGTCGAAGGCGGGAAAATTTAGGCTAACCAGTCGTCCCACCGAACGTCCTGGCCGGTTGACCGGAACAGTGCAAAATTTTTTTTTTTTTTTTTTTTTTTTTTTTGCAATTAACACATGTTAATTTTTATATATTCAACGAAATATATTTTCTAAATTTTTTTAAAAATTTTATGAGCTTTAATAAAATTTTGAATTGTGTGCCTGATTATAAGTTGTAGGTTTTTGTATCAAATATCATATGTCACATCAAAAATTCCCTACTCAATTCAAAACTCTTTTTAAAACTCATTCATTAAACAAATTTTCCACTCAAATCATAATTCCAAAACTCACAAACTCAAAATACAACTCCTATTCTCAAATCATATTTAGAAAGCTCTACCAAAAGCTACCTAAGATTTTTGGGTGCTCCTATTTACACCCACAAAATTTCTCACACAACCCAATCGTGTGAGAGCATACTTTTCGATGGCATGTGAGAGAAAAGTGGATGTAATACCAAATAAAATGGTGTAAATAGAAGCACCCAAGATTTTCCCTTCTAAAAACCTATTTAATCTTATTAAAAAAAAAAATTTTACGACACAATAACATAATTTATTCCAAAAGTTGGTGACCCTACAACTAGGGTGGTCACCGACCCCATGGCTTACAAAGCCTGCCCAACTCAGCTCGTAAGCATAAAGCTTCCACAAATTGTATAAATCTATAGGGCCAAGTTGAGCAAACCATTAGGCTTGTTGAATTTTAAGGTCAGGCCAAGGAGTATCATTTGAGGTCTGGCCTGGAAAGGTCATATATAAAAATGCAATTGTATATATTTGCCTTATATTTTTGTGTAACTTAATTTTGTCTTTAAGAAAGAAACCTACATTATACATCTTATAAAGAGGATAGTTAGAAGGTTTAAACTTTGAACTACGAACCTCTTTGTTTTAAAGAAGAATTTCAACCATTTGTGATATCTAGTCATATTTGTGTAATTAGTGACATGATTTTATTCATTTAACAAGTAATTTAAAGGATAAATGGTAGGGCGCTGTAATTTCACTTAGAATCAGGCTTGGAATTTATTGTTTAGGCACAATGTTGAACCAGGTTGGGCTTGGGCCACTACACAATTTATTACAAATGTAGAGCAAGCCCACCTCATGGCCACCCCTAAAATTTTCAAAATACCCCAAACCTATGAACCATTAAAAAAAATAATAAATAAATCAAACAAATTAACTTTTAATACCTAACCCAAATAATCATAAAATAAGATTCCACTACGGCTAAACTTGATTATACATGGTTCTAGTTGGTCCCAAGTGGGTCTTGGCTTTAAATCGACCATCGGTCAAATTTTGCTTCTTCCTCAAGTTTATTTTTCATTGCTCTTCTTATTGATTGCATCACAACCACAGAGAAAATTTAGAATTCAAGAGTAATCTCCTATCGCTTTGGCTTTTCATCACATTCCATAGGGAGCTATGGCTTCTTTCATTTGAGTATAAATCTGTCTTCCCATTAAGCCCCTGGTAATGCAAAGCATCAAACAAGCATTTCCATACATTCTAGCAACTTAACCTTAGGCTCTGTTTCATTAGCAAGATATTGATGGGAAATGTGGGGAAGAGAAAAAAAATCAAATTTGTTTGGTGTTTGATTAGCAAGAGAGTCCTAGCAAAGTGTTAGAAAGTGAGATTTCATGTACATCCCTCTTAAGCTATTAAACCTAACTATTGATTTTGCAAAAAATATACAAGGAAATTTTATTTTCCCATGCATGTGGGCGGCAGTTATCACGCTCTCCAAATTTACCCCTGGTTCCCTCCACTTGTTCTTATCGTCTTAAAATGGAAAAGGGCAATTAGGTAAAATATAAAAATATTTCCAGCGACTTTCATGCTTTTCAAACTGTAAAGTTAAAATTTTCATCTTGATCAAATGCATGCAAGAAAATAGATTTTTCTTTCTTTTTCCTTTTGTTCATTTCATTTTCTACCATTCACTTTCCATCATTATTTTCTTTCTACTCCAATGGAACCTTAGCACTTCTGTAGATTCAGAAGGATTAGTTTGGGTAGTTATCAAGTTACTTAAAATAACTTTCCAAAGATCTCCGTACATAGTTTATAGCAAAAGTGCAACCTCTGCCTTTCAACAAATTCTACTCCTTTTTAGATAATCAAACATATTAGCCTCAAATAATTGAACATACCATCAAAGAAAAGCCAAACAATTTTCAATACCACAAGGTTCAGTAATTCTACTCTCCTTTTCTCATGCTTTATGCTTCTTTAAGAGGGGAAAGAATCGAGAAAGGAGACAGTCATCGATAGTGTGTTTGCAAATGGGAAGAAAAAAAATTATATAAGATTACCTGCACAAATGATGCTGTATGTCCGCTGAACTGCATGATTTGTTCACTTTCCACAAAATTAGCAACAAAGCCATCAGAATCAGCTCCTCTTCTCCACATCCGAGTGCCTTTGAGAAAAAGCAAGGCTACAATCAGCAAAAGTAGCATGGAAAAGAAGGAAAAAACTAAAATCTGTATATCATACTTCACACTGAACAATATTTAAATTGAAAAATCACATCCTGAAGGCAAAAGCCAACAATATTAAGTAAGATAAATGTTACCAGAAAATTCTAACACCCTGGCAATTTTCATTTTGGAACACATGTTCCAAAATAGGGTACAGTTATGTTACAAAAGGGTGACTTTAGCGATTCCAAGCGATCACAAATTTTTCTTCCTATACATTTTCTTAAAAACAAAATAATGAACTAAAAATCTAGAAAGAGTGGAGTTTGGCATAAAAAATAAATAAAGAGGCCATTATCCTCCAAGAATTGTTTGTACATGATTATTTTGAAGAATTATAAACTATATTTCATTGGATGTCTAATTATTAAAAGAAAATTACTCACATTTACCTTAAATTCTAAGTGTGATCTGTACAAGCCCACCTGTATGGAACCACATTTTCGAGCATATGGCTCACCACATTGTTGTTGCTATTCCTAGAATGGTCCACGTGCCAGGTAACATAGACTAAGATCCATCAATTATGCTAATGAAAAATTAACCAGCTCAGTCCAACATATCCTACTACATGGATTTAAAGATAGCAAAGAAGGGCAAACAGCACGACATGCCGCAACATAATTATTCATCCAGGAGCCGCCTAAAGGCAGAAAACAATAGCAAAATATATCAAAGGCTTTAGAGAGTTACTTATTCTGAAAATGGGAGCTCCAATGACATCTTTGAAAGCTCTAATATGGGTAACATGAGTCCATTCTAAAAGCAGTTAGGCATATGAATTTACTGGATCAAAGAAAGTAAGTGAGGTCTTTGGTAGTAAAACACCATAAACGAGTCATACAAATCTGAGTATTCGAGTGCTTATTAACTTCCCTAACCACAATTATGATTTAGGAACTAACAACCAGGGGAAAGGGGTGCTATGGCCCTACAAACAATTTTATTTGATAATTCAACGCTTAGATATATTGAATTATCTGGACAGCATAAGTTAGTAATATGTTGTGCCAAGTGAAGTCACTAGCTTTTTGCTTCACCAATATCTTCCAGTGCCTTCCTAACTTTTTAGACCCAACTCTTAACAGCATGAACCTTGAACTAGTTTTGGGGGAAAATAAATTAACAAATAAAAGAAAAGCAGCAGTCAGGATTTTAATACCAGTTCTCCTTGTGCATCTCCGTGCAATAAGAGTAACATCAATAATGTCTTTTCCAATGGGTGCTTGAAAGTTTTGAAAAGCTGATGGTCCATTAAGGTGTAACTTCAAAAGTAAAGACAGATAATACACACTCATCATGCATGAGCTGAACTAGATTAGATAAATGTTAAACTATGCAAAAGTCACCAATAGCCAACCAACAATGAGATAAGGATACTCCCTTGGATAACAGGAAGCAAGTATGGATCAAGCTGCATGTATGGGATATTATAGTTAGTGTACCATAAATTGAACAATGCTCTCGATAAAAATGAAACACAATGCTTATCTATGACTGGCGGCAAACCCACCTTATTATCTATGAACACTTCCAACATATAGTTGTTCCAGAAAAACCTAGGGTCTGCCTGAGGTAAAACATTAGATATCCATGATAACACTAACACAATTAGAATGACAGTCACAAACATAAAGGTCCAAAACGATTACGTTATGTATATATAGGCACAACAAAAATGAACAGAGCACTTATTTAAGAAGCCCAATCATTAGACACACATCGTAAAGACAAGTTCCATGGAACCATTTCAAAACATCAAGAACGGTTTACCTGTCTCCAAAGAGGAAGCAGCTTTGACTCATCACCTAAATTATGCAATCGTTGTGCACTGCAAGACACAAACTGTAAGGCATTGACTAGAAACAACATTAACTGTATTGGATCTGTAAACACTTTACGTGTCAATATATATTAATTCAAGTTCCTTGCCTCGATTTATCTTTTAACCAAAGCTGTCTCGGGGGATAAACAAAATTTCAGTTCTACAAATATGGAAAAAAGAAAAAAAAAATGTACAAGGTCTCAATATAGACTATTACTAAATAGTTAACAATGAAAAAACAGACTTTAGTTTCCAGGAAATCTTAAACAAAAATCTGCCTCACTCTACTGTCTGATTGTTATAAGTTTTCTTAAACTGTAACAGACCAACAGTTTAAAAGCACGAGTCCATGTGGGTGTTTTTTCACCACCTAACTCATCTTTGGGGTTCTGGGTGGCATCACACAGTTTATGGTGTACATGGAATAACAAGTAGCAATACAAGATTAAAGAGATTATTCACAATAATTCCAGTGGCAAGGGAGGCCTGCGCTATTTCTCATCTCAAACAAGGTAATCCAAGCCCATGTTTGGCAATTGGTTAAAATAGCCAAAAAGCCAAAAGGCCAATACAAAAAGTCAACCTATTCTCTCTACTTATTTGCATGTTTTTCGTAAAAAGCCACTAAAAATGCCAATTTCCAAACAGACCCTAAGCGTCTGATTTCAAACTTTAGGGAGGATGGTGCAATTTACCCTAAATAATGCAAATAAATTAATATCAAAATCCTAAATAATTCATTGAAGGAAGAGGAGAAAAAATGACACCAATAAGAGATACAATATATGCCACTATACCATTTATCACCGCAATTCCTACTGGTGTACAGTGTACTAAAAAATGATTCCCTATGTCCATGCCTAAGATTGTCATTAATAGAACCACACCGGACTGGCATATGCTGTACCACAAAACGATTCCCTATTTCCATGCCTAGGATTGGCGTCAATAGAACCACTTTGGACCAGCAAATGCTGTGGACCTTTGTCGAGTTTGGTCAGTGTAGAAACATGGACCTCTATTATTTACATGTGGAAGACCTGAATCAAACACCACTTAACTGATGCCGAAGGCATGTAATAACTGAGCAAACAGATTTTTCATTTAAATCAATGTTTTGAAGCTGGTACACCACTATGTTACCTAGAACGTGGATCGTTCTGGTACATGGAACAGGAACATGAATGTAGTACACTACATGCTCTAAAATATGGTACGATAATAGTAGACTTGTATATATTACACTCAAGAATTTAAGGTATTTTTAGAGTAATTTTCTTTTAACTATTAGATATCCATTTTTTTTTTTCATGCAGCAAATCATTTCTATGAAAATTATGACTCATTTTTGGTGTTTTTGTCTTGTCAAAACTTAATTCACCTTAGATTTTAGTTTATATATTCGACTTTTTTCTCCTAAAGTAACATTTAAAGAAATATATTGGAAAAAACTTTTCAGATCGCATTCAATCACTAAATTTACCATTTTGGAACGAAAGTGTATCATGTTTCGGAATGTGCGTACCAATACATAAATCACTAGGGTATTAACGTTTTCTGGTAACATAGGTCCACCCACTAATCCAATCAAGTGACCAGGTCTGTTCAACAGGTGTCAACCAGGCAGGCCAATTGAGACATGCAGTTACAATGTCATTGATTCGCATCCATTTATGATATATAAAAATAGATAAGCATTATGAATGAAGTAGTCAAATTCTGAATTTAGTATGAGAACTATTGAGTAATAATAAATTAATCTACAATAAAACAATATGGCATATGGGATTATTGATATGATCATCCTCAGTGTGATAACTAAGTTAAATCAATAATTCTACAGAATGTAAGAGATTACACCTTTTAGTCTTTTAACATGTTAAAACCATGCCATTGCATAAAACCATCCTTTTTTTGGATATTCTTCCTGATATACACTTTCTCCCTTTATAAAAAGGTTGAGAAGGTAATCTCACACAATTTAAATTGTACCAAATCATCCATCATTCCCTCTAACCATCTCCTCAAGTATAGATAAATAACTGTAACTAAAAGAAAAGATGCCAAAGGTATAGCAGGCAATAACAAGCACACAAGTTGCGCCACACTCTAGTTTTGAAATAACATAATTGAAAAATATACATAATCTTAAGGTATATGTACCAAACGATGATTTAAACTTTTGCAAGAATGCCTATTGTAGGTGATGAGCTAGTTCACCTAGGTAAATTCCAATGACAACAAAAAATATAAATATTAAATATAGAAAAGGAAAAACAAAAAGATAAAAACTAGTTACCTCAGTGTTATATTGACATTATATGAGAAATACAACCCGGGAGTCTTCTGTGCAACACCTAGAAGCCCAGAAAATTCAGCCTCCATCTTTTTCTGCCAAAATTAGTTCACTAACAGAGTTAAAAACAATACTGAACAATTTAGTAAAAATAGACAGTAAGAAGAAAGTAGATTTACCTGTTCTAAGGGGGAATTTTTAAGAGAATGATCACAAGGAAAGACCTTTAAGGATGAAACTTTAAAGATAGGATGCCCCAAGTAAGATCCAACACATTCACGTTCCGTTATTACTATTAAATATGACCCTGAAAGCATAATGGCAACATACTTCGCTAAAATTATTGGGCAAACTGCAGAAAGGATGTAAATTTTGGACTGCTTAAAGATGTATGAAGACTTGATCTGCATGTACAAGCAATTCCAATTTACATTATATTTGTGTCACACAAGTTTTAGGAAGCTCCTCTCGGGAGTGATGTTTCCACTTAGAACTGTGATTTTGTGGTTCATAGTAAGAATCTTGTCAGCACATTGTTCCCGTCAAGATAGAATCGCAATTCCTATTGGGATGGGACTGCTCAAATATATCTGTGGAGAACATATATTTATCCTAGATTTTGGCTTTTCTCTTCTTAGCAATTAAAAGATGGGGGATTCTTTTATAGATCTTTCAATTTGAGTTTGTAAGGATTTAAGAAATAAAGATATATGTTATTGGTGATGAATGGTTACTTTTGTAATGAGAATAATATGCTTATGTTTAACAATTTAAGTATTAGTATAATGTACACATTAACATGAATATTACAATTGAAGAAGAAAAATATTTCTTACAATATAATCATATATCAAATAAAAAAACTTCCCTATGCATTCCCAACCTCAGATTATTTTATGTGTTATTCGCCCTCGCTTTTACTTTGTGAAGCTAAGGTCACTTTGGCATCCTTCCTTTCCATACAATTGCATTTATAGGTGTGTATTTTCATTATACAACTTTTCTCATTCTAAACGGGGTGGCTAGAGAAAGGGGTAGTGTTAGGTATCATTCTCATTTACATTCATATATAGAGATGATACTAGGAAAGCATTGCACCATCATGGATCACCTTCAAGTCAAGGTCTTAGATCATTAGTTATTGCTGTTACTTTTTGCGAAGAGAAAAGTTCGAGATATGAGTGGTATCCCATCCCCTTTTATATTAAATCATCACCATAATTACAAGAGTGCCATAAGGCATAAAATAAGAATACTGAATATTCATAGAATAAAATTAGAAATATTCTAATAGATTCTAACACTCCCCTTCAAGCTAATGCAAAGATATCTCTCATGTCCAGCTTGTTAAGAATGTCACAGAATGGTTTATTCCCTAATCTTTTGATGAGAACATCAGCCAGTTGCTCCCCAGACCTCACGAATGACCTACATATAGTGCCACGAGTGAGCTTTTCCTTGATAAAATGCCTATAATCTCCACATGCTTGGTCCTGTCATGCTGAACTGGATTGTAAGCTATATTGATGGCTACCGTATTGTCACAGTATAGCGGCATAGAATCTGTCTAATGAATCCCAAATCCCACAAAAGTAGTCTAATCCATAATAGCTCACACACACCCTGAGCCATAGCCCTAAATTCAGCCTCCGCACTGGACCTTGCAACTACATTCTGTTTCTTGCTTCTCCAAGTAACTAGATTTCCTCCAACAAAGGTACAATAGCCAGAAGTTGACCTTCTATCAGTGACTAACCTAGCCCAATTAGCATCTGTATATGCCTCTGCACTAAGATGACCATGTTTAGAGAAATAGAGACCCTTTCCCGGAGAAGACTTCAAGTACCTTGGAATCCGCATAACTGCCTCTAAGTGAATTGCATGTGGAGCATGCATAAACTGACTAACCATACTCACTGCAATAGCAATGTCAAGACACAAATGGGATAAGTAGATAAGCTTACCCACTAGCCGCTGATATCTCCCCTTGTCTACAACCTCGCCTTCTTTATCCTCACTAAGCTTCAGTCCAGGCTCTAGTGGTGTATCACAGGCTTTACTTCCAAGCATCTCGGTTTCTTTTAGCAAATCAAGCACATACTTTCTTTGACATATGAAGATGCCCTCTTTGGACCAAGCAACTTCAATACCTAGAAAGCACTTCAAGCTACCTAAGTCTTTAATTTCAAACTCATTAGCCAAATACTCCTTTAACCGACGAACCTCCTCAACATCATCCCCTGTGAGAACAATATCATCCACATAAACAATAAGAGCTGTCGTCTTACCATGTGAGGAGTATTTCACGAACAAAGTATGATCAGCTTGACTCTATTTGAAATCATATCGCAGCATGGCCTGAGTAAATCTCTCAAACCAAGCCCTAGGTGACTTTTTGAGTCCATAAAGTGACTTGCATAGTCAGCATACTTTTCCTTTGGTTTTAACATCCTCAAAGCCTGGGGGACTGTCCATGTACACTTCTTCTTCCAAATCTCTATGAAGGAAGGCATTCTTCATATCAAATTGGTGGAGAGGCAAGTCAAGATTAGAGGCAAGAGAGAGAAGGACTCTGACAGAGTTCATCTTAGCAACAGGAGCAAATGTCTCCTGGTAGTCTACTCCATAAGTCTGCGTAAAGCCTTTGACCACCAATCTTGCCTTGTAACGTTCAATGGAACCATCGGCTTTGTGCTTCACTGTGTATACCCACTTACATCCAACAGGTCGTTTGCATTAGGTAACTCAGCCAATTCCCAAGTGCCATTTTTAGCCAGGGCTCTCATCTCCTCCATCATGACATGCTTCCACTCAGGAGTAGAAAGAGCATCATGAAAATTGGAAGGAAGACTCATAGAAGAAACTTTAGACAGAAAAACTTTATAAGAAGGAGACAGATTAGTGTAGGAGACAAAATGAGAAATAGGATGTTGAGTACAAGACCTAACCCCCTTCCGTTTAGCAATAGGAACATCTAGATCAGAAAGAATAGAGTTACCTGGAGTTTCATCAGAAGAAGAGGATTCTGGATACTCATCAGGAGGATAAGATAGCGTGGAGAATCCGAATTGGTCTCTTATACTCAAGTAACTTGTTTTCTATCCTTGTCCCTGACATAAACTTCGCCGTCTTTCACTGTGGATTTGGACTCAACATTCTCAACCTGCTCAATCACTAATGGTAGTGACACAGGAATTACTTCACGCCAAGGCTCCCGGTGAAGGGAGGACTGGGACACCGAGGAGGACAGAAAGTAAGACTGAGACTCAAAGAAGGACACATCCATAGAGACAAACCATTTCCGAGAGGGGGGATGATAACACTTGTAGCCCTTTTGTGTGGCGGAGTAACCCAGGAAAACACACCGAAGAGAACCAAGATCCAACTTACCACAGGTACGAGAATGGTTATGAACAAAGCACACACACCCAAAGGTTTTGGAAGGAATGGAGAAACCAGACGAGTGGGACCCTAACAAAACCTAAAGAGTGTGTTTGTTGAGGACATGGGTAGGCAAACGATTGATGAGAAGGACAGCAGTGAGAACAGCTTTCCCCCAATATAATCTAGCAGCATGCATTTCAAAGGACAGACAACGCGCAATATCAAGAAGATGGTGGTTTTTACGCTCTACAACACCATTCTGTTGAAGGGTATTGCTATATGAAGTTTGGTGAATAATACCATGAGTGGCCAAATAGCGGGCAATGTAATCCCCCCATCATCAGAACAAAGAATTTTGATAACCGCCTCAACCTGAGGGCAAATCATTTTATGAAAATTTTGAAACACAGAAAAAACCTCACATTTGTCCTTCATAAGATACACCCAGGTGGTCCTAGAATAATCATCAATAAAAGTGACAAACCATCGGTGACCCTTTAAAGACACAAAACGAGAGGGATCCCATACATCCTAATGAATCAATGAAAAAAAAATTATTAATAGAAAGAGCAAAAGAAGCTCTGTGTTGTTTTCCAAGTTGACACAACTTACATTGAAACTCAAAAACATTATTTTTCAAAAAAACGGAAGGAAAAAGATGTTTAAGTAACAAAAAGGATGGATGCCCAAAACGACGGTGTCACAGCCATAGGTCTTCCTTTGTAGATGGTAACTGAATGGATGAATGAGCCCGCTTGTCTGCTTGATCTAGGATACAGAGACCATTCTCATTTCTACCGTTGCCAATCATCTTCCTCGTGATAAGGTCCTGAAACAGACAATGATCAAGAAAAAAAGGTTACACTACAATTTAAGTCCCGAGTAATACGACTCAAAGATAAAAGATTAACACTAAAATCGGGAACATGTAATACAGAAGACAAAGAAAGGGAAGCAGTGGCATGAATTACACATTTCCCTGACACAGAAGAAACGGTACCATCAGCAATCCTAACTTTATCCTATCCTGAAGAAGGGGTATAAGCGGAGAACATATCAGAAGACCCAAACATATGGTCGGAAGCACCAGAATTGATAATCTAAGGCAACATTCGACGAGATAGGAAAGCACTTGTAGAAGAAGCTAAGTTACCTGAATAGGCAAAGTTACCTGAAGATAAACCAAATGCCCGATGGTCTAAGAAGTGGCGAAGAGTAACCTCCAACTCAGAAGTAGAAAACCCAGAGATATCAGCAAAGGAAGCAACCGAAACGGAGGACTGTGGCCCAACTGTATCAGAATGATAAGCTCGGGGCATTGGGCCCTTGGCCTCTAGACTGACCTGAGCGTCCCCCTCGAGACCCAAAACGATCTCCACGACCCCCATGCAATTTCCAACAAGTCTCACAGGAGTGGAGAGGATGACGACAATAGTCACAAAAAAGATATCCTTCTCAGAAGGAGGATGAGAACCACGATCCACATCTCGAGAGGGTGCAAAAACTATGGCAAATCGATCAGAAGAGGCAGACGAAAGCATAGCAGAATGACGACTCTCCTCATTCTGCATATAAGCAAACGCTTCTTGGAGAGAAAGAAGCACGTCCATACCCAACACACGACTCCTAACAGGATCAAACTCCACATTCAGACCTTCCAAAAACTTGAAGACCAGCACTTGTTCAACAAATTTTCGGTATCCAGCAAAATTAGTGGGACAGACAGGCTTGTAGTCCTAAAGGTGATCAAGTCTCTTCCACCTATTGCTAAGGAAAGTAAAATACTGGAGGATAGTCAACTCACCCTGGACAGACCGGTCAATTAAGCAACGCAACTCAAAAGTCTGGGAAAAATTGCCTTTGCGGGAATACGTAGTGGCCACAGCCTCCCAAATATCCTATGCAGTGTCCATAGACAAGTATCCCTCACCAATAAGCAGGGAATGTATCAACAAGCCCATGATAAGAGAATTGGTAATCTCCCACTGATTATAACCCAGATCTATGGGACTGGGGGCCTGAATGCGCCCATTAACATATCCCAACTTCCCTTTGCTCTTCAAAAATATAGTCAAACTCTACGACCACGCTACATAATTCTGACCATTAAAGAGAGATGTGGTGATTTTCTAGCCAGGGTTGAGGGAATCAGTCATAATAGTAGGCAAAGCACCAGGACTCGCGCCCTGAGGAGCATGTGAAATAGTAGACTCACTAGTCAATTCTGTCATAAATACTCTACTAAGGAACCCTCACAACAAAGACTGGTCTAATCACAAACCCGGAAGATGGGAAAACATACCAAACAAAACAAAAAAAAGAAAAGAATTTAAGAGAACATTTTTTTTTTCCTTTTTTTTTTTTTTTTTTTTTGAGAAGATGGAAAAAAAACAAACCAGAGAGAAGACAAATTACATTAGATCGCCGAATAAGGACTTCAACCCAGACCCAAGACAGAGCTGACACAATTGACTAAGGAGAGAGAGTCGACTGAACCAAAGAGAAGAAAGAATCGACTTGAACCAGAGAGCCGACTGAACCAGAGAGGTCCTGAGTGGCTGTCGGCAGCTTGAGAAGGGAGGAAAACCCACCCGACTAAACCTCCAAGCCTGCCGATAGACCTAGGCTGGAAAAATGGGGGGGCTCCGACGAGCCCTAGGATGCTGACGAAGCCCTAGGAGTCTGCGGCTAGGGCTGCCGAAGTCCTAGGAGGATGCGGCAAGGCCTATCGGGGCCCTAGGAGATTGTGACCGGTCCTGCAGGAACCCTAGGGAGGTGGCATCTGGTGTGGTGTGGATAGCGGCTAGTGTGGTGGTGGTGTGAAGGTGGTTGTAGCATTGTGGTTTCTAGGGTTTTAGAGTGGCTTTGATACCATGTTACTTTTTGAGAAGAGAAAAGTTTTGAGGTATGAGTGGTATATCATCCCCTTTTATATTGAATCATCACCATAATTACAGGAGTGTTGTAAGGCATAAAATAAGAATATTGAATATTCATCAGAACAAAATAGGAAATATTCTAACACATTCTAACAATTTCCTACGAAGCATGGATACTTCTAGAAGGGAGTCACATCCGTAAGTATCGAATATTTTTTTGGATACTCTAGCTCATGAATCCGAACTACTATAAAATTGAGATTGTAATAATTTTTACATAGCATTGAAGTATATTTGTTAAGATAAATACAAAAAAAAGTTTTTCAAAACTTTACATACATTTTAGAAAAGAAGAAAATAGTGAGATTAAAGTTGTACCCTACATTCTCAAAATTTATCAAATTGCTAAATCTTTAACATGTCATACATGTGTCCCATATCTATATCCATCTTTTTTAGAAAATAGGACGAGAAAGGAAAGATAATAATACTAAAATCAGATTTCAACAATTAAACAAGAAAGTAAATTTGCATATAATATTTTTGTATATAACACTTTAAGTATGAAAAGGAAAAGGAAAAGGAAAAGGAAAAGGAACTAGGAACAAGGACAATATAAACAATTTAGACTTGATTATGAAATGAAATTTTTATTGGACCCACTAAGGGGGGGGGGGGAAAAAAAAGACCACTGAGAGGGGGGGGGGAGGGGGAGGGGGGAGGGGGGAGGGGGAGAGGGGGGGGGGGGAAGAGAGAGTAAATTCACTATTAAACTAGAACCTAATTCTTAAAAAATAATTTCTAACCTTTCTTTGCTCTTATGTAATATAGTACCAAAAATTATAACTTTTTATGAGCATATCTTGGCCATACCCGCATTCTATTTTTTTAAAGTTTGCTGTATCACCGTATCCGTATCATTTGGAATCCATATCTGGTATTTGAATATGTGCTTCATAGGTTATTGTGCTAACCAAAGTTTGAGCCATACTTTCTCATCATACGTCTCCCTTGATAATTATCTCTCTTTCTAACTAAAAGGCTTATCAATGAGTTAGTGACACTGAAGATACATACACTGGCATTTTACCAACCATGAAATAAGTTGGAGATTGTGTCACACTATCAGTTCATGCAAGCTGCAAACCTAAACAAAGATCTTGGTGCATGGGCACTCATACAAGCTAAATTGGTGTAATCTCTTTACAAATAACAAAATGGTTATTAAGTTTAGATGTTCTATCGATCTTTCCATATGATCCTTGTCATGATAATTTCCAAACTGAAGGGCCTAATCGAATTTTATCTTGTCCCTTCTGATCAACAATCTAAGGAACTGATACTTATAGAAACCATGATATCATTTGAGCCTAAGTCAATTTAAATGTTTTATCAACTATACAAATGTTATGTTATGTGACTCATATAACTCAAAACCCATTGCAAGTACGCTGCCATCTCCCAACCTCGTAAATTACCATACTGCTATAGTACAGCACTGTTGATCCACAGACTGCAAACACATAACACTAAAGAAATACCCACCTGTGGTTATGTCTCCACGCTCCGCCATTATTATGATGGCAATATGTACTCCACATATTGCCAACTTAACTACATTGTATTGAATCTTAATCATGAAAAATCAGTGTATGTGCTTCTCAAAGGATGCTTCAAAATGTACACCATAAAAACATGGCTGACAAAGCTAACTCTTGACTATCAAGAATTTCTTAGGTTGCTTATTAAAAATTATTACCCTGTTCATAAAACATCTAAACCATCTTGCTCTGTTCCAATTACAGAGACTATGTTGGCACACATAAATCTCAAAGCCATAAATTTCGGGGCATGACTCTCACATGGCCTAAAAATAAAATTTCATTAACATTGGTGCCAAAACCAAAAGTCACAGATCCATATCTTAAACATTTAGACTTTGAGTCATTAACAAGAGAATCTTACCTGCCAAGAGCTTTAGTATCCCAATTACACCAAAGATGGCCCAAATTTTCGATGCTCGAATAGTGCTGCATTGTGGAATATCATCTAAAGAAAGGAAAATACACGAGTTAAAACACATAGCATCTAGTGAATAAAAAATAAAAACTATGTAAAATTGAAATCCAAAATGTACAAGCATGTCAAACAAGTAACAATATAAAAGCAGCTGACCAATAAGATTCATTGACCCATCCACCCGACTAATTGCCAAACAGGAGCCAATAGAGACATCCGTGGCCTCAATAACATATTGATCTGGAAACTCCCATAGCCGCATTCGCGTGTAAAGCTTCTGCGAAGGATCTGCCTTCTCCATCATTATTGTGAAGCAATAGCTATTAACAACCATAACACAATCCAAAAGCAACCGTCAGTTTCCTTCTCTTTTTTTTTTTTTTTTTTTGGACAATTATGATAAACACAAAAAGAAGATAGTACAAGTAAGCCAAGTTTGTTTTTTGGGGGGGGGCCAACTAACTACTAAGACCATCTCCAATCCTATCTTTTGTTTCATCAAATTTAAATTTGATGAAAAACAGTACAAAACTGGTGCTCCAACGCTTCATTTTTTGTTTCATCAAATTGAGGATATCTCAAATTTTTCATCAAATTGAGAATGTTGGAACCTTTCACCAAATTACTGTAGACAACCGTTAGCTCTTGAGCATCGGACGACTAGCCGGATGTCCCCCTGGTCGACCACCTCCTTGCAAAAAATTTTGAAAAATTTACACTGGCCGGTCATCCAACGATCCTCCTTCCGGTCAACCGGTGGTTTGATGAAATCCCAAATCGCTCCGTTGGAAAGCGAGATATCATATCAAGCTTTTTTTATCAAATTTAAGTGAAATTTGATGAAAATTTGAGTAAAGCTTTGGAGTTGCTCTAATCAGTGGTAACTACTTGCCAACATCTATAATAAACTGGAATCCATATTCACAAATGTTATGTACCTAAACGAACAAGCAAACAAACAAAAAAACCTAAAAGAGTGCCAAGAATGTGTAGATTTAAAATCATATTATGGGTGTAGCACACAGTGCACAAAAGTTCAAATGTATAGTTTAAAATCAAATCCCGAACACTTTTCTGGGTATTTTTTCTTGGATACACATTATGGTCGAGATTCATCAAAACTCTAAACCAAAATGTCAAATTTCACAGTACCAATCAGCAATAAAGCATGTTTATACATATTTATTTATGTTGTGTTTGGTTAGAGATTTGGGAAGAGATTTGGAAATGAAAAATAAAAGATGGTCACATTTCACCTACTTTTCTCTCTCCGTTTCCAAATCTCTTCCCAAATCACCAACCAAACACAGCGTTAAAAGCTAAGAGGAGGGTTACCTGATATGATGTGATACTGAAAATGGGCACAACAAGTGTCAGATCCAATTGGAGGAAGAAGCAACGATTGAGAGTGTATGTTCAGCGATTTGGATTTGGATTTGGCTTTCGCTTTGAATCGAAAACAAAAGTGATGGTGAGAAAAGCGAAAACTCGGAACACGAGGAAGGTTCGTGATTGAGAGTGTATGGTCAAAAAGGAAGCTTTTACAGATAAAGATGAGTGTGAGTGTGTGTGTGTGTAAAGAATTGGTGAGGGTGGAGAGCTCAACTGAAATGCCCTTGTTCCATGCCACTTTTAATAACAGAAAGAAAAGCAGGTGGTTTTACTTCGATCTCGGACCTCAAAATGCAAAGCAAAACAAACCCAACACTTGGAAGATTGTTAAGAAATTAGGAATTGTACCCACCCACCGTCGTGCCACCACAAAAGTCTTAGGTCCTTGTTTTTCTATGTAGGCATCTTATATTTAAATTTCCTTCTTTGACCCACTGTGCCTATTTTTGAAATTTGATTAAAAGTCAAATTTTAAAATTTTTTGATTTTTTTTTTAAGTTATATTATCTCTTTATTTTTATACATATTTTTTTTAAAAAATATTTAAAGATTAATTTGTAACCTACTCTCTAAAATAGACCTAATTCCATGCCTTAGCCACAACAAGCTATTTTGGTGATTTGGAGTATCGTGATGGTTCAAACTCATTCAAGTTTAATTTGTTGGGTAAACACGTTAATGTTGAATATTTTTTCAAATTTTTAAATCACACTCTAACAATTAATTACTTATTTAGTTTAGTTTTATAAAGTCTAAAATTATATAAAAATATCAAACTAATTGAGTTCGGTTTGACAAAAAAATTATTTAAGATCAACTCAAAAGTTTAACGAATTAAATTTTAACAAATTTTAAAATTCATTAAAAATTTTAAAATAAATTTAAATGATTAACTGTTTAGTTTGTCCGACTCATTTATCATCTTTAGTTATGATTGAGTTATGATTGGTGGAGGAATAGGGCTCCCAATTTTATGTTGAAAAATGAGATAAAATATTAAATAGCTTGACAATTGATGGTTGATTGATAACAAAAACAAGTAATGCTCTGAAAAACTTGAATAATACTATATGTACCAATTAATATACTAACTAGTGTACCAATTAATGATATGGCATAATTTAAGAGGTTTTTGAGATTTATAACGTAATTAATGAGTGGAGTCAATAATAATGTCATAACTAGTGTTGGTACACTAGTTAGTACACTAATTAGTACCACCGAAAAAACTTTTCATACTCCGTAAAAGAGAAGTCAGAGCTCTATATATAATAAAAAGTTATAAAAAAAAATATAGGAAAATTTACTTATAAATTCCATTTTGAAAAATGATGATCTATTTACTCCTAATAATTTTTTTATAGACCAATTACTCTCATTAATTTTGAAAAGGTAAATTTAATATATTATTTAAAAATTATATTTATGATTATACCCCTGTTTCTATTATGTCTCATTCTGTTTTTCTTTTTTTGTGCTAGAAAGGTAATGTACACAATTTACGAGAATCAAATTTAAGATGAATTTTTATATGAGAATCTTCTTTATTTGGAAAACATTTCAAAATGAGTACAAAAATGACTTGAAATATAGAATTCCTCAAACATTTCAAAAGAAAGTGAAATTCTTCAAACATTTCAAAATGAGTACAAAAACCCCTTAATAAACTTTGGGCAAATGTATAAAATCAAACCTTAACACTTCAATACAACACTCAAACGCAACACTCTAATGTAACATTTAAAAAAAATAAAATTAATATACTTTTTCCAAATATAACACTCAAAAAAAAATTCTTAGTGTAATACTCCAATGTAACACAAAAAAAAAAAAAAAAAAAAAAAAAAAAAATGAGATTCTTCAAATCATTCCATAAGGATGTGGGATTTTTCAAACCATTTTAAAAATAGTACAAAAATTCCTTAGTAAGTTTTGAATAAATGTATAATTTCAAATTATGAGTGTTATGTTTGAAAAAATTACATCAAGGATTTTTGTGTGTTACATTGGCGTGTTGCGTTTAGAATTACATTGATTGAAGTATTATGTACGAGAAAAGTATACGAAGAAATTTTTTTGTGTGTTACATTGAAGTGTTACGTTTAGAAAAAGTATACTAATGAGTTTTTTTGAAGTGTTACGTTGTTACGTTTGGGAAAAGTGCACCAACAAGTTTTTTAATGTGTTACATTGGAATATCACATTTTTGTTCGTAACGTGAGATTTGTTATAGGAGGGAAAATCTAAATCTTCTATAGTGCGGATTGTGCAAATGTGTAATTTTACATTTAAAGAAACTTTTATTCTAAAAAAATTAAACTCAAACATGTAAGTGATTACCTTCTTGTGTAATTTTCACTTTAATGTGACCTTTGGGTTCATAAGAAAAAATTGAGAACTAAACCTTTCATAATATCATATTTTGAGATTTATTGGTGTTTCACCCAAAAATATATTTAATTATTGCTCTCTCTGTCCACTTTAGAAAATCCAACTTATTAAAGAGACATACAATAATTATATTTTAATTCAGATTTTGAAATATTTTTCCCATCATTATCCTTCTTTTTAAATTTTAAAATATGTTCATAATGATTTATAAAAGATAATTTTGAAAATCTAACAAAATTTAAGCCCAAAATAAAAATAAAAAAATAGATAAATATTTTGGGGCAAACTAAAATGAAAAAGTGGATAAATAAAGTGAGACGAAGAGAGTAAATGTGCCAAGTACTTGTTAATTTAGTGAGAGAGAAAGTACTCCAATAACATAAGAGTAACACTAAAAATTTTAATGGTAAATCTTGAAGTCTCTAGTAATTTTTATAATACAATTAACATACATGCTAAAATACGTGTCAAGTAAGAATTATGTTCACTTACGTTGTGTTTGGTTAATGATTTTAGAAGGAATTTAGAAAGGAAAAGGAAAATAGAAAAAGTGTGCAAAATTAAATAAAATGTAAATATATTTATTTATTATTTTACTTATATTTTTTCTTTTCCTTTTTAAATTTCTTATCAAATTTTCAAACTAAATACAACATAAAGGGATACATTTATCGAGATTTATAAGGGGAAATCTGTTCCTTACAATAGTTCATAAGGGGAAATCACTTTTCCTTTTTATTATTAGTTTCAACACACACCTTTCAAAGATTTAAATAAATAAATAAATAATAGAAACATAAATTATCAATTATTCTATTAATCACTCACATGGCTATGTTGCACATATATATAAATAGTTGGTAGTTTAGTTTATGCTTGAATTTCTCTCAAGTTTAAATTTGAACTTGAGAGAATTTGAGAGACCCACGAGATTTAATATGGATTTGTTTTTATAATTCAAATGGTTCATTTTTGTAGGGTTCTCGTTAGATATGATCAATGAAAAAATTTAAATTGATCAAATAATCGTAACATTTTCATTTTATCACATTTATTTTTAGAAAAATGGACGAGAAGTATGTTTTTTAAAAAAGGGTTTGACTTTTTTGCAAGTTCACATATTAACTTAAGAGAACTTGAGAGACATTTACCACGGATTTTGTTTCAATAATCTAAAACGTTAATTTGTCAGGTGCTCAATGGATATTATCTATGGGAAAAAAATAGTTCAATCAGATAACCGTAATATTTTCATTTTATCACATTTGTCTAAAAAAAATGGACGACAAATATGTTTTTGAAAATAGACCATTTATTTTCTTATAGACAAATACGATAAAATGAAATAGTTATAATTGTCGAATTGACCTAATTTTTTTTATAAATGATATAGATTGAGGACTCTACAAAATGAATAGTTTAAATCATCAAAATAGGACCCTTGATGAGCCCTATGAATCCCTCAATTTTTTATAAAGTTGAGATGTGAATATGACAGAAACTGACATTTTTTTTAAAATAAACAATATAAATGAAAAATGTTATTACTATCAGATCAATTTATTTTTTTTACAAGCAATATACACAAAAATTACCGTAACATAAACTATTTAAATCATCAAATATATTTCGCACCCTCAAATTCACTCAAATTTAAATTCCAAGAACACATCTCAAAAGGCCTAATCACATAGAGGTTAACTTATGAGGGTAAACCTTATAAAGAGCCAATGCCAAAGGGGTTGCCTTTAGGTGGTTGCTATATAAAAAGACTACATGCAGTAGCAAGTCACGAACTAGCACATAAATGGAGATTCAAATCCACAATCATAATACTAAATACAATTCATCCACACTTAAAAAATTCATCATACCAACTATATACGTTATCATCCAAATAACTAACCCTAAAAGAATGGAACCTGAAATGTGAAGAACCCATCTCAATCCTCATTGCTCACATAAAGCAAAGTAAGGTCATCAGCTCAGCAACCCCATTAGCAGTTGCAGAAAAGTAACGTCACAAAAACAAGATAAGGGAGCATATAATTGTGTGACATCCGCATAATATGCATAAAACTTATCCTAAATCGTAGAATAATTTAATTAATTTTTTAATAAAATAACACTGTTTATTTATTGACATTCACGTGAAGAAAGGGGGGGAAAAAAAAAAAGTAAAGAGCTACTAGTAATTTTTTAGGAAATTTTAAATTATGGGATGCGGATTGGCATTTTGATTTTTTAATTATTTTAGTTTGGAATTAAAAAACTTCGTTTGGGATGAGTTTTTTTTACTTTTGTGAGAAAAAAAATGAAATAATTATAGTTTGAATGTGACATTTTGTCTTACTAGATTAAAAAACTTATTTTATCTTTTTGTGGTTATTTTAGCCGCAATCCACCCTAACTCAGTCTTCGTTTGGGATGTGAGTTGGCTTTTGACTTTTTGTCTATTTTAGTCTGAGATTAAAAAGTCTCATTTGGGATGAGTTTTTTGGTTTTTGATTTTTGTTAGAGAAAAAATAAAATGATTACAGTTTGGATATGATATTATCATATTGACTTTTTAATTTATTTTATTATTTTGCGACTAAAATAGCTAAAAAAACCCATGCCAAACATAGACTCAACTTCCCAAACAGGTGCAAAATAATTATACTAAAGTATAAATGAATATGCATCTTCATATAATTTCAAAGAATATAGTCTTTGAGAGGGTAATTTATGTTTGAACATGGGCCGAGCTAGGACTAGATGGGAAATGGACCGAGCTATGGGCTGAGGTAATGGCTTGCACAGCCCGGTCCTTGATCCCGTCAGTTTGGTCAAGGTTGTGTGCCAGTAGCCTAGTCTTAGTGCTTAGAACCGAGATATAGGTGGAAGAGAACCGAGCTGGATGACAGGACAAGGTAGAACCGAGCTAAGTGAGCGCGGTTAAATCTGTTGTAAGGCGTGGCAGTGTTAGCTCGGAAGTTTTGCTACCAGACCGTAGTAGAACCATCTCACTTAGTTAAGCAGTGCGGGGGGTGTAAAAAGATAAGCATTGTCTTTGTGATTCCTAGGAGGACCCTACCAAAGAGAGTTGAAATCCTACTAGGATTGTGCCAGGCGGAAACTATAAAAGCTCATGACAGGACCTATGTACAGGTATCACAATTTCTACTCTCGAATACACAGAGGTTTTGTCTATTGTCTATTTGCTGACTTAGGCATCGGAGAGGTATCCGGCATACACCCGCTGGCTAGCTCACGTTTGTGTTTTCAGAAAGTAAAGCGACAACGTTTGGAGGAATGTAAACTTGATCAACAGGATTATACGAGAAGATTATTTCATGCTCGTACAATTGGCGCCATCTGTGGGAATAACACAAAGAACTATACCTTTCGAATCAAGTTTTCCTCTCTAGTGGAAATCAATGGCGCACAATAAGGATTTGCCGCAATCTGCTATTGATGGGCAAACCCCGGAAGGGGGCGGAAGGCATGAAGGCTTACCTTTTGTCCCTCCCATGGCAGAGTTAGACCCCCAGCGACGGAACTCCCGGAGGGACACGCAGGAGAGACGAGGCTCCAGTCCTCGTCGCTCTCAAAGTCCTGAGAGACAGAGGCAGAGGTTGGATCCCCAGGTTCTGGAGGATCGCGTGAGGGAGCAAGATGAAGTAATAAAAAAAATGGCGGCTGACATGGAAACCATGAAGCGCCAGATAAAGGGCAAAGGGGTGGCAAAGGAATCAGGGCGCAAAGGCAACACGCTCTCTTACCACTCGGAAGATCGTGGCAGACAAGTCACACCATCACAAGCTAAAAGTAGAAAGCCTAAGGACAAGCGATACACAATCACGAACCTCAAGGACTCACCACTCTAAGTCTGAGAGAACGAGAACTGAGAGGTCGTATACGGAGGGAAGCAATTACGCACCAAACAGCATCTAGGCACACGGAGTTGCCTAGGTCAGCAGACCTGTGAACAGTGCTTGAGGAGAGGACCCGATGGAAGGAGGACACCAAGGCTCACGACCCTCGTAGGGTTTCAGCCCTACAACGATTGGCCCCTAGGACACGTGGGAGCGTCGAGGTAGAGATGCCAATGCCGCGCCTTGCTTATGAACCAGCAGACAAAGTGTTAGTAAGGTTACAGAGCTCGTTGTTCGTTCCAGCAATTGAGAACGCACCACTACCCTCAGGCTTCCAACAGCCCAAATTCACCACTTATGAGGGGAAGTAAGACCCCTACATGCACTTAAGCCACTTTCGCCAGGTTATGGCGGTGTACCGACGAAACGAGGCTCTAATGTGTATCTTGTTCCCATCCAACCTTGGCGACCTGGGTCTAACATGGTTCGAAAGGCTGCCAGAAGGCAGCATAGCTTCATTGGCGCAGTTGGCGGAAGCGTCTGTGACTAGATTCAGAACGAACACCAAGACACCAGTGGAGATTAACTAGCTACTCTCCATTGACATGGGCGAGAAGGAAACATTGAGGTCTTACAACAGTCGATATTAGGAGACTTTCAACCAGATTGGGGATTGCCCTACAAATCTCGCCATCGCACAGTACAAACGGGGTTTACCGGTCAGTAATAAGTTGAGGGATTCAATCATAACTCAAGATGATAAATGAGTCGGACAAACTAAATAGTTAATCATTTAAATTTATTTTAAAATTTGTTAAAATTTAATTCGTTAAACTTTTGAGTTAATCTTAAATAATTTTTTTGTCAAACCGAACTCAATTAGTTTGATATTTTTATATAATTTTAGACTTTATAAAACTAAACTAAATAAGTAATTAATTGTTAAAGTGATTTAAAAATTTTAAAATATATCCAACATTAACTTGTTTACCCAACAAATTAAACTTGAATGAGTTTGAACCATCACGATACTCCCAATCACCAAAATAGCTTGTTGTGGCCAAGGCATGCAATTAGGTCTATTTTAGAGAGTAGGTTACAAATTAATCTTTAAATATTTTTTTAAAAAAAATACGTATAAAAATAAAGAGATAATATAACTTTAAAAAAATCAAAAAATTTTAAAATTGACTTTTAATTAAATTTCAAAAATAGGCACGATGGGTCAAAGAAGGAAATTTAAATATAAGATGCCTACATAGAAAAACAAGGACCTGACTTTTGTGGTGGCACGACGGTGGGTGGGTACAATTCCTAATTTCTTAATAATCTTCCAAGTGTTGGGTTTGCTTTGCTTTGCATTTTGAGGTCTGAGATCGAAGTAAAACCGCCTGCTTTTCTTTCTGTTATTAAAAAGCGGCATGGAACAAGGGCATTTCAGTTGAGCTCTCCGCCCCTCACCAATTCTTTACACACACACACTCACACTCGTCTTTCTCTGTAAAAGCTTCCTTTTTGACCATACACTCTTAAGGCCTATTTGGTAGAGCTTATAAGCTGCTTATTTCAGCCTTTAGCTTAATTTAAGTTAAAATATTGTATTTGGTGCAACTTAAATTAACCAGCTTATAGCTTAAATCAAGTTATTTCTCAGCTTATCTCAAAAGCTAGTCAGGGGGTGCTTAAATTTTTGACTTAAGCGCGCAGTTAGTGTGGGGGGCTGAAATTAATTAAATGCCCTTGTCAATACCCAAATATTAATATTAATTAAAAAATAAAAAATTGTATATTTCTAAAGCAAAAGAAAAAAATCAATTTTAATTGAAAAATAAATATTAATTGGTATTAATTATTAATAAATTCATATTGTATATTTTTATATTAATTAAAAAATAAAAAATTGTATATTTCTAAAGAAAAAGAAAAAAATCAATATTAATTAAAAAAATCAATATTAATTGGTATTAATTATTAATAAATTAATATTGTATACTTTTGTAATGAATTAATTATTAATTGATACTAATTAATAACAATTGTTAATTATTAATATTAATTGATACTAATAAAAATTAAATATTAATATTAATTTATATTAATTAATAATTTTAGTATTAATTGAGACTAATTAAGCCATTAATTGATACTAACTAATAATTTTAGTATTAATTGATACTAATTAAGCAATTAATTAATACTAATTAATTTATAATGGAAAATAATTGTGACAATAATACTTTCATTCATTTTTAGCAAATATACCAATTTTTATATTAATTGATACTAATTAATACTAATTATATTAATTTTAATTAATGAAAATTAAAACTGAAAAAATGACAAAATAATCATTTTTATATCATATAAGGGTAGAAAGGACAATTATACAGTAAAAAGCTATTTCACAGCTTATTAACCAAACACTACTCTGCTGCTTAAATTCATAATCCCACAGTTGCACCAAACATGTTAACAGCTTATGTTCACAGCTATAAGCCATAATCTGTTAAGTTATAATCTATAATCACTTTTCCACAGCTCTACCAAATGGGGCCTCAATCACGAACCTTCTTCGTGTTCCGAGTTTTCGCTTTTCTCACCATCACTTTTGTTTTCGATTCAAAGCCAAAGCCAAATCCCAATCCAAATCGCTGAACATACACTCTCAATCGTTGCTTCTTCCTCCAATTGGATCTGACACTTATTGCGCCCATTTTCAGTATCACATCGTATCAGGTAACCCTCCTCTTAGCTTTTAACGTTGTGTCTGGTTGGTGATTTGGGAAGAGATTTGGAAACGGAGAGAGAAAAGTAGGTGAAATGTGACCATCTTTTATTTTTTCATTTCCAAATCTCTTCCCAAATCTCCAACCAAACACAGCATAAATAAATATGTATAAACATGCTTTATTGCCGATTGGTATTGTGAAATTTGACATTTTGGATTAGAGTTTTGATGAATCACGACCATAATGCGTATCCAAGAAAAAATACCCAGAAAAGCATTCGGGATTTGATTTTAAACTGTATATTTGAACTTTTGTGCACTGTGCGCTACACCCATAATATGATTTTAAATCTACACACATTCTTGGCACTCTTTTAGGCTTTGTTTGTTTGTTTGTTTGTTTGTTTAGGTACATAACATTTGTGAATATGGATTCCAGTTTATTATAGATGTTGGCAAGTAGTTACCACTGATTAGAGCAGCTCCAAAGCTTTACTCAAAACTTTCATCAAATTTCACTTAAATTTAATAAAAAAAAAAAAAGCTTGATCTGATATCTCGCTTTCTAACGGAGCGATTTGGGATTTCATCAAACCACCGGTTGACCGGAAGGAGGATCGGGGGATGACCGCTGGTCGTCCGGTGCTCAAGAGCTAACGGTTATCTACAGTAATTTGGTGAAAGGTTCCAACATTCTCAATTTGATGAGAAATTTGAGATATCCTCAATTTGATGAAACAAAAAATGAAGCGTTGGAGCACCAGTTTTGTATTGTTTTTCATCAAATTTAAATTTGATGAAACAAAATATGAAGGATTGGAGATGGTCTTAGTAGTTAATTGGGGCCGCCAAAAAAACAAACTTGGCTTACTTGTACTATCTTCTTTTTGGGTTTATCATAATTGTCCAAAAAAAAAAAAGAAGGAAATTGACGGTTGCTTTTGGATTGTGTTATGGTTGTTAATAGCTATTGCTTCACAATAATGATGGAGAAGGCAGATCCTTCGCAGAAGCTTTACACGTGGATGCGGCTATGGGAGTTTCCAGATTAGTATGTTATTGAGGCCACAGATGGCTCTATTGGCTCCTGTTTGGCAATCAGTCGGGTGGATGGGTCAATGAATCTTATTGGTCAGCTGCTTTTATATTGTTACTTGTTTGACATGCTTGTACATTTTGGATTTCAATTTTACCTAGTTTTTATTTTTTATTCACTAGATGCTAGGTGTTTTAACCCGTGTATTTTCCTTTCTTTAGATGATATTCCACAATGCAGCACTATTTGAGTACCGAAAATTTGGAGATCTTTGGTGCAATTGGGGTACTAAAGCTCTTAGCAGGTAAGATTCTCTTGTTAATGACTCAAAGTCTAAATGCTTAAGACATGGATCTGTGACTTTTGGTTTTGGCACCAATGTTAATCAAATTTTATTTTTAGGCCATGTGAGAGTCATGCCCCGAAATTTATGGCTTTGAGATTTATGTGTGCCAACATAGTCTCTGTAATTGGAACAGAGTAAGATGGTTTAGATGTTTTATGAACAGGGTAATAATTTTTAATTAGCAACCTAAAAAATTCTTGATAGTCAAGAGTTAGCTTTGTCAGCCATGTTTTTATGGTGTGCATTTTGAAGCATCCTTTGAGAAGCACATACATTGATTTTTCATGATTAAGATTCAATACAATGTAGTTACGCTGGCAATATGTGGAGTACATATTGCCATCATAATAATATCGGAGTGTGGAGAAATAACCACAGGTGGGTATTTCTTTAGTGTTATGTGTTTGCAATCTGTGGATCAATAGTGCTGTACTATAGCACTATGGTAGTTTACGAGGTTGGGAGATGGCAGCGTACTTACAATGGGTTTTGAGTTATATGAGTCACATAACATAGCATTTGTATATTTGATAAAACATTTAAATTGACTTGGGCTCAAATGATATCATGGTTTCTGTAAGTATCAGTTCCTTAGATTGTTGATCAGAAGGGACAAGATAAAATTCAATTAGGCCCTTCAGTTTGGAAATTATCGTGACAAGAATCATATGGAAAGATCGATAAAACATCTAAACTTAATAACCATTTTGTTATTTGTAAAGAGATGGCTTTTACACCAATTTAGTTTGTATGAGGGCACATGCACCAAGATCTTTGTTTAGGTTTGCAGCTTGCATGAACTGATAGTGTGACACAATCTCCAACTTATTTCATGGTTGGTAAAATGCCAGTGTATGTATCTTCAGTGTCACTAACTCACTGATAAGCCTTTTAGCTAGAAAGAGAGATAATTATCAAGGGAGACGTATGATGAGAAAGTATGGCTCAAACTTTGGTTAGCACAATAACCTATGAAGCACATATTCAAATACTAGATATGGATTCCATACGATGCGGATCCGGTGATACAACAAACTTTTAAAAACATAGAATGCGGGTATGGCCAAGATATGCTCATAAAAAATTATAATTTAACCAATGTGGAAACAGACAGATAACTCAAAACCGATGGTTATGCATCACAAATTAATGCTCTGTTTTTCAGTTACAAAACCCCCATCCCTCCCCCAAAATAAACTGCTACGAACGAGAATTTAAGGTGTCGAGGGATTTTAATTTGTCATCAAGCTTTACTACCAATATCATATTGCCTATATATATGACATATATCAAGAAAAAAAAAATCAGGACAGATCTTAGTTCAAGAAATCTGGACAGATCTTAGTTCAAAAATCTGGACACATATTAGAAAAAAAAAAAAAAAAAAAAAAGAGAGTTCAAGAAAAATGAAGAAGAAGAAGAAGAAGAAGAAGAAGGATCAAAGAAAGAGAAAATCAGAGAGAAGAGAAGAATCGATCGTTTGCAGCGAAAAAACAACACAAAAATCTGGAAAAAAAAAATTAAAGAAAGAGGATGAAGAATCGAAGAAGAAAAGGGGAAAGAATCGAACATGAACTTACCTCTTCAATCGCACCTTCGAAGGAGAGAATCAATCAGCAGCACCTTCGATTAAACCTTTCAATCGCACCTTCGAAGTGTTCTTCAGACTCTTTTGGGAGTATTTCTGGAAGGAGATGATCGAATAGACATGGAACCCTAGCACCTTCGAAGTTCTTCAATCTTGGAGTATTAGGAGATGTGGAAGGAGATGAGATGATCGAATGATAGAGAGAATAATTAGGGATGGCAATGGGGGTTAATGGGGTGGATATTAATTCCCCATCCCCATTCCCTTACAATAAATTTTCCCCATTCCTCATTCCCCATTCTCCATGGGTACCACCCTCCCCATCTCCTAATGGGTTTAGATTTTCCCCAACCCACCTTGACCCCCATTTTTTTATTTTTTTATTTTTATTTAATGTTAACAACTTTTATTTTTATTTTTTTTTTTTAAGGTTAACAAAACTAGGGTTTTTTTCTAGTAGCTAAACTAGAATCAGAATCATCTACATCAAGGACATTTTGATTGGGGAGGGGAGGCTGTGATGGTAGAGAGGTCTCACTCTCAACCGATATTGATGGTTGTAAACCATCAGCGGGTAGTTGGAAGTTTGCTTGAGAGTTTGCTCCAACTTCTGACATTATCAATGCTTAAAAATCCTAAAGAACATAAATTAGAACACACACAATCATATTGATATACCCTAACAACATTTTTGCATAAAAAAGGAAAAAACAAGAGAAGAAGAAATAACAAATTCTAGGAAATTGAGTTACACCAAATGATTAGAACATGGATTTCATATCCATATAAGGAACAAACATCCAACAATTTATATTAACAAGTTCAATTCAACTAAAATTGGATTCACATAGACACAAATGGAAGATCTATTCACTCCATATCCATAGACACAAAGTATACCGATGCAAATAACAATTTACTACACCCAAATTATCCTATCATACATCTTATCACATTTTATCAAACTCATCACTCTCCTCTCCTTTCATCTGCTCGTTTCTCTTCATTACCTATTCAAAATTCTACCCAACTGCTACCAACCACCTCCTCCTTTCCTCCATTTCCTTTTCTTTACCTCCACTTCAACCACACCCTACCACATTGACCACCACCTCTACTTCCACCTCCACAATGCCCAACACAATTGACAATATTCATCTCTTTAAAAAATTTCTCTAATTGTCGCTGAGAGATGCAATGATGATGACAACAATAACTAATAAAAAATTTCTCTAAATTTCTCACAACTCCGGTTATGAGAATTCTACTGAAAAAATAAACACAGTCTCAAGTATTTTCTTGAAAGTATCTATCCTCCATTACACCACTTGCAGAACATTGATTTACAATTTTGGTTATTGTACGGTCATCAGAGTAAATGTACCAAATCAAATGTGGACACATGGGAGTTCCAAATTATAGTTACTAGGAAATTTTGTTTGGGAGGAGAAACCCGCTTCCAACGGAGACAAAACTCATGAAATTTTAAGGAAAGTCTTAGAAAATCATTCCTGGGACATTTTTGAAACTCTAGCATAATATGAAGAAACGTCTATATCACGAATCGTCTCCCAATTTCCGTAATAATTTGGGCCATGTTTCTGTTTCCTGCTTCCACTTCCCAAATAACCATGAGATTATAAATTGTTTTAGTCAAATGCATTGAACCATTCAATGTCCAAAATTTAGTCAAAATCACAAGCCTTTGGAACACTGGAAGTGCTCATAATAAAGGATATTATGGCACTCATCCACAAAACTTGAACACGTCCTGTACTTTAGCAATGTATCATCTTAAGAATAGCATTAAAACATCTACAAATCCTGTTCTGTACAAGCCCCCCACCACACACCAAGAATAGCATTTAAACTCTGAGAATAAAAATACTAATTAAGGACATCCAAAACTCACCAAAACAGTCAAAAAGTTTATCACAACTCAATCAAACTCACCACTTTATCTAATTATATGAAGAACGATAATCAACAAAATCCTCATAATACATGAAAACCAAAGTGTCCTGTTCCAAAAAACCAGAACAAAAGGTTGAAGAACAAAAGTTTGTAAATAACCAGGACAATCAATCAAAAGTTTAAAAATAAATTTCCCCAAAAATCAATCATCAACTAGGTATTTGCCGATATGGGTTTCTCAATCAGACCCAAAAACAAAGCAAAAATAGCCGAAGAAGAGAGAGAGAGAGAGAGAGAAACGAGAGATAGAACTCACCACGCTGGAGAACTGTGTTAAGCGCCAACGAGATCGCCGGAGAACTCCGCTTTTGATGCTGGAACTCTAGCTGCTTTCGATGCTCAACTCTGATTTGGAGTGGGAGTGGGAGTGGGAGTGGTGAGAGAGTGAGAAAACCCTAGCTGTGAACAGAGGATGTCAAAACATACGGAGAAATGAGCCTGACCCATTCCCCGATGGGGAATTAAATTACATCACCCACTGACCCGATGGATAGAAAAATAGGTGAAACCCACTTATTTCGGGTAGGATGTTCATGGGTAATCATTGGGTACGGTTTCTATGGCCATCCCCAATCCCTAATTTCATTTGGTTTCATGTTTTGTTTATTACAAAAGAATCCCAGATTTTTATAATTCTTTAAAATAGACACAAAAAATTGCTCTAGTACCCTTTAACTTATAAAAAAAATCTCATTTTTTACCCTGGAGTAACCAAAAATGTACCCATGGCATACCCATTAGTATACTGAACGTATAAAACGTACCCGGTGCATTTTTGGCGTACCCGGTAAGCGTGTAGCGGTACCGGTACGCGTACCCGCACCTGATAAGTACCCGTTACTTGTATGGCAACATTTTTGGAGTACCCGTGCTTCATAGCTGAACATTGCTTTTGTATACCTTTTTAGCTCTTTTTAGTTTTTTTTTTTTTTTTAATTAAAAAAAAACGAGTTTTTTTGTTTTGTTTTTCATGTTCGTAATATGTGCTTTCATTATTCTTTGAATCTTTAAATATTAATTAACACAATTTCTTTTATTTGGCGACTTCCTATATGTGCACTAGGGTTTTACATATTATCTAACATGTTTTTAATTTAATCTGGGTCATCTTTCTTGGAATGCTGAATATATTTAGCGTTTCCAAGCATTTATCTTAATAAAAGGTTACTACCCCGCTGTAACACAGATACCCCCAATATTTGGAACTTGTAAGAGCCGGACGCTAAAGTGTCACCAACGTTACTACCCATTACAATTTTTGCTAATGTCAGCCAAAATAATGGTTGATATCCTATATTGCTCTTCTCCAGTTTAAAAATCATGTACACCTCTTGACATTTGGGAAAAAATGCACGAGCGCCCCTGATATTTGAAAGTTGTATTAGTTGGATCTAAAAGCCTCGCCGATGCTATGAATGGCGACATTTTTGTTGATGCCAACCAAAATAATGCATAATATCTCCTTATGTCACTTCTTTACTTTGTTAATGACAATAAACAACAAAAAAAATAACAGTACTATAGAGATTGCCTCTGTTGTATTTGCCACATGAAAATTTCAATTTGCAATGTTTAATTTGCGACTTTCAATTTACAATTTATACATGGCTAGAGTGGGTCAATGCGTGGTGGAAGTGGGTTTGTGTGTATGTGGAGGTAGAGGTAAGGATGGCTTTGTGAGTGTGGTGGAGGTGGAGGTGTGTGACAATCATGTATGACATTTTGTCAGGAGCTAGCACTGTTCAGTTATTGGTCAGGAGGAGTTTTATGACAATAGAATAAACTGATGAACTTAGGAAGTGGGGGTGTTTGGGTAAGGTTCTCTTTTAGTTTGCTCATATATATTTTTTTTTAATCCACAAAACAAGAACAAAATAAATTAATGGGTTAATGAGAAATTTTGCTATAAAGATTAACATTGATGGCGTTTTAACGTTGATTGAGGTGTGGATGATATTATTTCATATGTCATGAAGTCTCATTGATATATTGAAATGTAGGAGGTGTCTATGTATTTTTGCTAAATGTCAGGTGGTGTTTTGTGGTTTTAAAATGAAGCGAAGGGTAAAAGAGTCTTTTCATTGGAAAAATTAATGGTGATGGCCAATAGGGCGGGAGCTTCTATTTGCACATACCTATTACACTCTATACGCATTCTTCTCAATAAATAATTTGTTCAGAAATAGCTTTCCGAAAATAAACAACTTGTTCAAAAGTAGAATTCCGAAAATTATCATTTCTTTCGACAGTAGAATTTCGAATTTTTTTTATTTTTTCGACATTCAACTTCCGAATGTGTTTATTTGAGTTGTGTGTGATGTCCATAATAGTAATTTCACTTGGGAATAAAATTGTAATAAAAATAATTATCATTAAGTGTGTGCACAGAGTAGATTGAGTGTATGTAAATAGAAGCTCCCTAATAGGGCTGAGGGATGATACAACTTCCAAATATCATGGGTTGTCTGTGAATTTTAGTGGTAAATTTATGTCGTGTTGAAAAATGTGTGGCCTTAATCTTTTATTCATTCATTAATTTGGACTAAAACCATTATTTGTACTCCTTTTAGTTTCAGTTGATATGGGTCCATTGGTTTTTCTTAACAGGCCCAATTATCCTTGAGGATTATCATTTAGTGGAGAAACTTGCCAAGTTTGATAGGGAACGCATTCCAGAACGTGTAGTTCATGCCAAAGGAGCTAGCGCCAAAGGTTCACTCATAATATTTCTCAGCTCACTTGTGCTAATTTCCTTCGTGCTCCTGGTGTCCAGACCCCGTCATTGTTAGGTTTTCCATTGTTATACATGAGCGTAGCAGCCCTGAAACTCTGAGGGACCCTCGAGGTTTTGCTGTGAAGTTCTACACTAGAGAGGTGATCAAATTAGTGACTGATCAATTTTACTTATCAGGGTATTTTACCTGGCTGGTTTTTCATCGTTCTCAATTATATATCATTGACAGAGCTTTGTTTTCCATCCCTTATGCTTTGTCTCCTGTGAGTGCGTATGTGATGTGTGATGATGTTTTTTGTTATATCACCTTTAGTCCCAAAAGTTTAAGCTTTTCGGGAAAAAAAGGCTCAACAATGGATGTCAGGCTATCCAACACTCTCTTCACATGCAATCCCATCTTGCACATGGAGATGCAAACATACATATATAGAGAGAACAATAATGCAAACATACATATATAGAGAGAAGTATAATGCAAACACGAAACAAATGCAAATGGAGAAACTTGAATCCAAAACAGGACCCAACCCGAGCTCTGATACTATGTTAGATCACTAGTAGTCTCAAAAGCTTACAATGTTAAGAAATACTCCCCACAATCTATATCAAGTTATGCAACAAACTTCATGTCCTTGTAGTCATGCCACATGAGTGATGCGAGTTCGGAATGTCATCATGTATTGTTATGACACATGTGATCATCCTTTCAATAGTGAAGTATGCCCTATGTGTCTGTGATCTAAGTCCTTTTTAACTACTATCCTTGTTGCCAAATGTTGTCCTAGATTTACCCATGCATAACAGGGGTTGTGGTATTAAATAGGTCGAATGTTCTCCTAGCTGCACAGCTGCTCCCTATTGAGGATAGTTGTGGAATCAAATATGCAAAAAAAAATAAAATAAAATAAAAATAAAAATATTTCTCTGTTATTAATATGCTTGCCGCGTAAGTGCTGTGTGTGTGAAAGAGTCATTTTGGATGGTGACATTATTGTGCTCCAATACTGGTTGAGTGAATTTTTGTCCCTTGTGTGCATTTCCTTCTTAATCTAAGAGTTTTTGTTCATTTATTGTTGGCATAAGATAATATTTACACATGGTGCAGTTTTTTTCACTTGTCATAATCAATTAGAAAATATAGCTCTTGATTTATGAGCCCTTCATTTGTGAGGTTCACCTTGGCCATTTATGGCATTCAAATTTAGCATTCATTAATTTGATCGATTTGTACCTTGTCATCAGGGTAACTTTGATCTGGTTGGAAACAATTTTCCAGTCTTCTTCTTCCGTGATGGGATGAAGTTCCTTGACATGGTCCATGCTCTGAAACCCAACCCTAAGTCCCATATCCAGGAGAATTTGAGGATTGTTGACTTTTTCTCCCACCATCCAGAAAGCTTGCACATTTTCTCTTTCCTCTTCGACGATGTGGGTGTTCCACAGGATTACAGGCATATAGAAGGCTCTGGTGTTAATACCTATACTCTAATCAATAAGGCTGGCAAAGCACATTATGTGAAATTTCACTGGAAACCCACTTGTGGAGTAAAATGTTTATTGGAGGAAGAAGCAATCACGGTAGGAGGATCGAATCACAGCCATGCAACTCAGGATCTTTATGACTCAATTGCGGCTGGCAACTACCCTGAGTGTAAGCTTTTCATCTAGACAATTGATCCTGACCATGAAGACAGATTTGACTTTGACCCACTTGATGTGACCAAGACTTGGCCTGAGGACATCTTGCCATTGCAGCTGGTGGGCCGCTTGGTTTTGAACAAGAATATTGATAATTTCTTTGCAGAGAATGAGCAACTTGCCTTCTGCCCTGCCATTATTGTCCCTGGTATTTACTACTCAAATGATAAGTTACTCCAAACTCGAATTTTCTCTTATTCTGATACTCAGAGGCACCGACTTGGACCCAACTATCTACAGCTTCCTGCAAATGCCCCCAAGTGTGCTCATCACAACAATCACCATGAGGGTTTTATGAACTTCATGCACAGGGATGAAGAGGTACTCTTTCTTCTCTCACGTATAGATGCAAGACTTGTGTGGTTAAATAGAAGCTGTTAACATTTATTTTCAGTCATCAGCATGCATCAAGGACCATAACAATTTGTGATGGTATTCTGAGACTATATATAAATTAAATAATATTTTTGTTTTCCCTACTAAATCGCTCCCCTTCTATCTACTATAATGAGCTATTTATGTTACCTTTGCACTAGTTATTGATGACTGGTTTTGAGGTCAACTACTTCCCTTCAAGGTATGATTCGGTTTGCCATGCTGAGACTTTTCCCATTCCTCCTACTATTTGCACTGGCAAGCGCGACAAGGTTTGTTTCTCTTGCACTTCTATTGAACATATTAAAAGACTGGATGGATGGTTGAATAAGAATGGGCCAGCTTGGATTAATCAGCTTCTGTATAATCTGTTGAATGTATGGTCAAATAATTAAACTTTGGGTTTTTTGATGAAATGGACTGTTTTAAATTATTTCAACTGATTATAGTTGTAGGCTAATTGTTTCTTTGTTATCAGTGTGTCATTGAGAAGGAAAAACAACTTTAAGCAGCCTGGTGAGAGATATTGATCATTTGCACCAGACAGGTATTTGTTTTTTGTGTTTATCGAACATTAGTCAATAATTAGCCTTTATGGTGTTTCCTTATGTTCATTTTACTTATTTTTCCTTTATCTTTTATTAGGCAAGAGCGCTTTATCCGCCGATGGGTCGAAGCTTTATCTGACCCTAGGGTCACTTATGAGATACGCAGTATTTGGATCTCATACTGGTCTAAGGTGAATCTTCCGTTCTTCAACAAACGAATCAACTATAATCAACATCCGCCACAAACCCCACCAACCCAACCCAACCCACCTCCCCCCGCGGCCCAAAAAACTAAATAAATAAAAGGAGAAAAAGGAAAAGAAAATAAAAGAAAAAGAAAAAGAATATATATATAATCGGCGTTCATGCTAAGTTTTTATTTTAAACTGATGTCATTATACTTGCATTATGGAGTTTTTAACTGATGTCATTAAGTTTGACATAAGTTTTGGAGTAAATAAATCTAATGCATTTTGTGTTGCATGGGCACAAGCGGACAAGTCTCTGGGTCAGAAGCTGGCCTCTCGCCTCAACATGAGGCCAAGCATTTGAAGGTGAAGCCCCCACAGGACGATTTTTCAGAGTGTTGACGCGAATAAATCTGATTAGTGATAATCCTCCTGTCTTCTAATACATCACTTTGACTTAAATATACTGGCAATTCGCCCCTTCAATAAAATGCAGTGTTGTATGCAAGTTCTATATAGCGTTGTACCATTGGTCCCCTGTTTCTAGTCTGTTTGTTTATTTGTATATTTGCCTTTGAGAAATGTTAGGGATCATGAAAATTTTTTCATGAAAATGATCATGAAAAATTTGTGACTCTTAGATTACCTTGATTAGTGTGTGATGCTTTATTGTAAGTGTAATCCAAAAATCACAAATCTTTCATGACCATTTTCATAAAAGACTTTTCATAATACCTGATCATCATTATTTTGCCAAGGCTTCCCATTCATTTCATGCCTAATCACGTCCAGTTTGTACCAAAAATGAGTTAGGATGTTGACCCCCAGGTAAGTGACCTGAAAGTAAATTTTTTGGGAAAATTATAAAACAAAATAAATAAATAAAATAAAAAAAACATAGCTTGAGACTAGTAATAAAATAAATTCTGCATTTTTATTTTTGTCAATTTAAATATTGAAATTTTAATTTGTCTTTAACCTAAACTATTAGTCTATTATCATTAAGTAAAATTGACAGAAAATGATGTTTTCAAAGAAAAAAAATATATTTTTGACATTTTATATACATTTACATTGAGTTTAAATTAAACCATAATCTTACATTAAACTCAAAAATGATATTTTATAATATAGGCAAATGTGATTTGATGAAATGGTTACTGTTATTTAATCAATTTGATTTTTTGCGTATATGTTTTACTTGATATATTTTAAAAAGTGAACGATTCAAATTATTGAAATGGGTCTTAGAATGAGTCCAAAAAGCGCACAACAATGGCCCATACCCATACCCAAACCCTAAACCGACGCCCCCCTCCCCCCCTTCAAAAAAAGAAAAAGAAAAAAGAATTGTGTATTATAGATTTTATCCCAAGTTAAATTGTACCATTTTCATGCTATATAATATTAAGGCCTCATTTGGCAAGTGGTTTTTTTAGCCAAAAAGTCATTAAAAAAATTAAAAAACTAACAACCTATACCAAAAGTCAAAGATTCCATTTTCTCTCTACTTTTTGCACATCTTTTCGTAAAAAATTAAAAAGTCATCCCAAGCATACTAATTTTTTTCACATAATATTTTAGCCAAAAAATCAAAAAGTTACTAAAAAAGCCTGTTCCCAAACGAGGCCTAAGTACTTTAAAAAATTACTCAAAAAAATATATAGAAAATATAAATAAATATATTACATTCATTATGGGTGTGATATCCTTCTCATTAATTTTAATTTTACATCACTCACTTCACTTTCAAAATAGATTTCGAAATAAACATTCATAGGATATAACATTTTTATTTGCATTTTTGTATAATAAATTGACTATATTGTTTATTAATTACTGTTATTTTTTCTGCATTTAGGGTTCGTTTGGGAAGTGGATTAGTTTTTTGACTTTTTTAGCTAGTTTAGTCTGGGGATAAAAAAATCTCGTTTGGGAAGGATTTTTAGTTTTTTTGACTTTTTTGTGAGAGAAAGATTATAATGATTAGAAGTTGGATGTGATGTTTTATTTTTTGTGACTAAAAAACCTATTTTATTTTTTGTAACTATTTTAGTCAAAAAAAAGAGTCCAACGTTTGGCTTCCCAAACGAAGCCTAGAGTGTATGAAAGTGGGAGGAGACTTTTCAATTAAGTTTGCGTTAGTGAGAGTTTTGCATTACAAAAGTGGCAACCATGTTGCAATAAAAATGCTGATGAGAGAGTTCAAGAGGTTGCAACAAGACTTTCAAGAAGGAATCAATAGACCACCATAAAACAAGGCATTTTATCCACGTCTTAGAACGTGCATGGGTTTTGCAGCCGTCATTCATCAATGAAACATCTGCATTAAATTCTCTTCTTTTCCTTGAACATTTTCCACTATCTAAGTATTCGAAAAGACTGATACAACTCTCATGGCCAAGCAAACCCTTTCTTACATGGATCAAACATACGAAGAGTTGTTTGATAATGTTGTTCGTCCTCGAAAGAACCTTCATGCATTGATTAGCCACCCGTACCCACCTCCATTTATACAAGTTCTGGAAGCTTTTTGCAAATCAACGACCTTCGAACCAAGAATCTATTGCTTACAATTCTTTGGAACAAAAATTTGCAACTATGGATATCGAAAGCTTTTCTTCTGCAACAAAGCCTTCTGCATGGCATGAGGCGGCTGCTTCTTCTTCTTCTACAACCTCTGGCTGGGGATCTTGGCCTACCCCTACTCAACCTCAAATGAGAGAACGCATTCATCACCGATTCCCTGAATTCGATGACCCTCTTGCAGTCCCCCCTTCCAAATGCAGTTCTGTAGTATACCCATATGTTCCTTTTGACCGTCTACGTAGTCTTGAGGACAATTTGCTTTCAGCATGGTATACCTCTACCTTGCCATCTCGAATGGTGCGAAGTGTTCCAGGTCCTGATGAAGCCTTAGGCATCAGTCCAGCGCTTTTAGCCAAAAAAGCAAAAAATTGTTCCTTCGATTGGCTGGAATGTGTGAACAGACTTGAATTCCCAAATTTGTTCATGGAACCTCCAACTGCTTCTCCTCTGCCTCCTAATCCAAATTGGATTGATGAATTGAGGCTCACTCTCTCTGAAGGCCAATACTTCACTCCTTGCCAGGCTCCAATGCCTCCAACTCCTTATCAGCAATATAGGGCTCAGACCCTGCTTGCTACTTTCTCCCACTTATCCTTTGAAGTCCTTTGAAGTGACATTCCCCACAAAACCTCCTATGGGCTTGTGACATTATGTCTCGAAGTCATCTTCTTAACCCTGTGGCCCAAACAGAGCTTTATACCTTTCTAGACTAACTTCCCCTCCTTCTCAACTAGCACTCCAATGCTTCAATTACCAGTGAAGTTCTGGATGAAGCCTTCTCTGCTCGAATTCAGGTCCAGTATGAGACAGAGAATCTCCTTCATGAATATGAGATCTTCAGAAATCAGGATTCAGAGCATAGGGAGAATGCTACTATGGACGAAGTGCATGGAGAAGAGGAGATGGACGCAATAGATAAAGCCTTAAAACATATAGAATTTGAAGTGCATGCCTAACAACTCTTTTTCTAACTAAGGGCTTATCAATTAGATAAACCAAACCTGGACATGATAGAGGATAGAGTAGGAAAAGAGTATTTATTTATTGAATTTTGTTGGACTAAATTCCATGATCTTGTAACTTTGTCCATTCCATATTTTTATGAGATTGAGAATGTAGCCAAATGAATCCCAATGTAAGTATTACTTATCAATAATACTGGGCTTTCTAAATTTCATTTGTCAGACTCTAACTTCATATTCCAATTGTAAACTTGATTACATGGTTGATGCATTTTAACTTCTCAATTTCAACTTGAAGTCTAACTCAAACACTTCCAAAGTGTGGAATTTTCTTTCAAGAAAGACAATCAGTGCTTTACATCCCAATTCTAAAATTAACATAATCTGCTTCGAATTAAACAACTCTACTTTGAAGCACAAACTACGTGCATCAAAGTATTGAAGCTTCCTTCAGAGATTGCACTGTTTTATTACAAAAGGTGAGTCCCTTTGTATCTTTTATTGCTTAACCAAATATTGGTTTTTTGCTACTTCGAAGTCTAGAACAAACAAACCCTAGTTGCAGAATATTTCAAATTTTGCTTCGAAGGCTTTTACTTTCAAAAAGAAATTTAAAAACAAGTCTGTCTTTAATCCCCTTGAAGTAAACAAACGCTTGAGCATTCTTGCGCTCTTAAGTATGTGCTTCGAAGCCAACTTCTTGCTTTCCAAACCCTAGTTGATCATTTGTCGACTTTTGAGCCAAAGCTTGGCTTCGAAGCCAAGTATTTGATTTCGAAGCCGCTATGAGTATTTAAGGTGCGTTTCCCTCCAAATTGTTAATATTGAGGAAGGCTTTTCACATCCGTACCTTCAGTACTTCTTTATAAATTCTACCCGTTCAAAGCGATTGGGTATTTTTCAGACAGAAAGGTTTTAAAACCCTTCCTTTCAGTTCTTTCAATTCACTTCCTCGCCGAACACATCAACCCTTCGCTTCTATTGACTTCTCCTCTTCTTTACCCTTTCTTTCTTAACTTTGTCTTCTTCAAACCTCTGTCAATGGCTTCTTCCTCCTCAAAGATACTAGTTGTGGAACGTGTGAGTCCATCCATAGCTTTGAAAAGGATCATTGATGAAGAGTGTAAGAAATACAAGGCTGGTGGAAAAAGTGCCATCAACGGACGCATCTTCATTCCCTGTCACCATGAACAACAAGAATACGTGCTTGGGCCCGTTTTCAAGGAGATTCCTACTGAGCTCCCAGCTCTGTATCCGCGTCTAGAAGATCATTGCCTCCTTTATGAAGACAGTCTTAATTGGGGAAGCTGGAGGATGAACCGACCCCATCGTTGCTGGCCTACAGTAAGACTAGAGTGGGAGGAATGATATGATCGGGTCGTCCTTGATAGGACACTAGATCTTCAGGAGTTTTGCCTCTTCGACGCCCTTCAATTGTCCAGGTTCACCATTTCAAAGGACCCTTTTTTAATTCCTGCTGCTCCTTGTTTTTGGAATTCTGCTTTCAATTTCTTCTAATTTAGATATGGGATGATGGCTCCTACTGTCCTTGACATCTGCCATTTGTTAAGATTATCCCCTACTGGTACCTCCATTGGTCCAGACTATCTTGACCTCAAAACCCTCTTTTTCTCTCCCCTCTCTGAACTCATCCTATAGTGACTTTGTCAAGGTTGAGAACAAAAGAGAAGGCCCTATGACTGATAGGGAATTTCTCTCTTTTTTATTGTATTGGCTTTGCAAATTCCTCTTCTATACTCCTTCTCAGAAAATTATGCCTGAGTTTGCCCCTCTTGCCAAAGCCCTTGTTTTACAGAGAAAGATGGCCTTAGCTCCATACGTTTTGGGTCACGTTTATAGAGCTTGTTCCATTTTTTGTGAAAAACCCTTGGATGCCAATCAAGGAGGCCCATTTTGGATACTCCAACTTTGGCTTTTTGCATACTTCACTGATCTGCAGTCTAAAACTTAAGGTTTTTGGAGCCAAACCCTACCACTCATGGTATGAAGTTAGCCAATGTTTCACTTTATCCTTCTACCTTGGCCTTTTACTTTTCTTTCTTTCACCAACTCCCAACTTCCCCTTCTTCTCACACCTTTCGCCCCTTCGAAACTAACAATATTGGCCCATCCTGGCTGAGAACCTTTTTGAGTGATAGGTCCTGTTCTATGCCCCAGCACAAAAACATATGGGCCTCTATTCTAATCCCCAGGAAACTATTCATTGGTACTATGAACCCCAGAGCTTACAAGTGCATCTCTGAGCCTTATTGTCCTGCCCAATTTGCTAGGCAATTTGGACTCACACAAGGGGTCCCTATCCCTCTCTGCAGTCAGTCCAATTTAAGCCTTACCAGCAGAGATTTGAAGATTCGAAGATCCAAATTGAAAGAAGCAACTTCCAGATTTATCCAAGATTTAATTGACTTTGAGTATCTACCCTTCATTCCTCAAAGCAATTCATTGAAGAGGTACCAAAACTGGTGGATGGCCAACATGGAGGTGCACTTGGCTATTTCTCCTCAAGATTTATTGATGGTAGTAGATGTACCTCAAGCCAAGTCCAAAGAGACTGGAGTTGTTATTTCCTCCATTGCTCATGTTACCCCAGCTCTTGCACTTGCTACTACAAAGTCTGCTCCTGCTGCCTCACCTCCTCTTAGAGTTACTCGAGCTGCCTCGAAGAAAAGTATGTACTACTGCTTCTTTTCTTTTCTCCTCCTTTATGATGCTTTTGCTCCTACTTATAGTTCTTTCTCTGATGTAGGTGCTGTGGGTGCCTCACAGGGAGATTCTCCCTAAAAGGTTCAAGCTTTAAATCTTCTCAAGAGCAAACAACAACAACAAAGGAAAAGAAAGCTCTTGCTTAATCTTGAAGAGGAGGTACCTGAGGTTCATGTAGAAGAAAAGTAAACAGAAAAAAAAAAAAAGAAACAGAAGAAGAGCAAGAGACATCATTAAAAAGAATGAAGAAAATGACGGTCTCTCTTTTTGATTTCACTAGGGATCTTATTCATGAAGCATCTGCTAAAGCAGTGGAAGCAGAACACTCCAAAGAACTTATTGTATTTCAAAGGGCTGAGAAGAGGAGGCAACAACAAATGCTTAAGGATAAAGCTGCTGCTGCTAATGAACTCCAAAGAGAAGTTGCAAGGAAACAACAAACTGCTGAACATTATACCCTTCGTAGCTCTCCAACTATTTTCACCACTTCTGAAACCAGTAATTTCCTTTCGTGTCTCTAATTTCTTTTCTCAAGTTCTTGATACTGAAACTTAATATTACTTTGCATTTCTTCTTTTGCAACAACAGCCACTCTGCCTTCTCCTTCAATAAGGACTCCTTCAGTTTCATCTGAAGCTGAAAAACCTTGAATTGTAGAGCCTATTCAAGCAATACTCCCACTTTCTGGTCCTACACTTTTCATACATTTCTTGAGGCAAAGCATTCCTGCATCCTTATCCTTAGGCTTAACTCCATACTTTCCTCTTCTATCATTTAACTCTTCCCAATTTATTCTTCCTTCAAGCCTTGCCGCTCCTTTCCCACCTGAGGAAATTCTAGCTATTACTTCATCTCTAGTAATAGCTGATCCCCTTAGAGAAGACACTGGTAACTCACCAGTTCCTTGTCCACTATCCCTATCTAGCTCCAGTCCCTCTTCTCTTGACTTACTGGTTTCCAAGACTATAGAAACTGCCAGGGATACTTCATCTTCCTCTCCTATCCCTATGCAACCATCTCTTCCTCCTACCAGAGCTCTTTCTGCATCAACCATGACAACAGAAGAGGTGGACATTTTCGAAGCTAGATTAGCAAGCCTTTTTGACATGCCTTCCACCATTCCAACACCTAGCAATGACACTGAGCCATTAGTCTTGGCTGATTCTCTCTTAGAAATTTTTGAGAGCTCTTCTTCCACCAGTAGGACTTCCTTGCCTTCATTAGATTTGCATAGCTATTTGGAGTTACTAACATTCTTCCCGAGAATCCCCTTCGAAGCCTTGCAAAGGCCAATTATCAAGAATGGCTTCCTTCAGTGCTACAAGGTTGTTGAGCAATCCATCATGACTATTTCAAGTCATTTATCTCAAACAGCAGCTACCATTGACTTTTATATCAACATCTGCCATGTTGCCAAAGCTGCAGAGAAGAAATTGTTGAGAGACCAGAGATTTGTTTCCCAGATACATGCTGAAGTGTTAGAATTAAAAGAACAACATTCCTCTGTCTCCCAGTTTCGAGCTCAACTATTGAAGAAGAAAGCTCAACTAGAAAAAGGGTTATCAGCAATCAACCTAGCTTTGGATCGAACTGCCACCAAGCTGCAAATTACCAACCAAAGACTGGCTGATCGAAAACAGGAGATGACTACGGCCATTCAGTTGTTCCCATCTCTTAAGAGTAGAGAGTCAATTGTAAAGGAACAACTAAAACATTGTATTGACTTTTGGGCCAATCTATGGCTGCATGTATTCAACTCATTATGAAATAAAATCTTTATTTATTATTTGAGTGTTTGCATGCTCATCTTGTTTAGCACTTATTATACTCCTTGCGTTTCCCATACAGTTGGATAATAAGGCTTCAAATACTTGCCATTAATTTTCTTAGAGTGTACATACCCATTTAAATTTCTCAAATGATATGCTCCTCAAGGTAAAACTCTGTGAACTTGATATGGTCTTTCCCAATTAAGTGACCATTTGTCAAACTTATGGCTTTTAATCCCTATTGGGAGTATTGTCTTCCATACCAAATCACCTTTATCAAAGCTAATGTGCTTGACTTTTTTATTATAGTTTTTGGTTGTTTTCCTCTTTCAGAAAAGAATGATATTTAATGCCAAAATTCTAGCTTCATCTACATTTTTTAATTCCAAGCACATACTCTGATGGTATCGCTCAAGAACTAATTGATCCTAGTATTTCACCCTCAAAGACTTGATGTTAATTTCTACAGGTAACACTGCATCATGCCCATATACTAAGGCATAAGGAGTAACTCCTATACTTAATCTTGGAGAAGTCCTATAAGCCCATAATATATCTAACAGTGTGTTGTGCCAATCCTTGGGATTGTCTTCCACAACTCTCTGTATTCTTTTCTTCAAAGACTTATTGGATGATTCTGCTTGACCATTTGCTTGCGCATAATAGGGGATGGAATTAATAAGGCTAATTCCAAACTCTGCCGCTAAAGACTTTACCATCTTTCTATCAAATACAGTCCCATTATCCACAGTTATAGTCTGTGGAATGCCAAACCTGTGTATCAGATCCTTAATAAATCCAATAACCTCAGTTTGGTCCAAAGCCTTATATGGTTTAGCTTCAACCCACTTAGTGAAGTAATCTGTGGCCACTAGGATGAAACAATGGTGTTTCGAAGATGGTGGATGTATTTTCCCTATTATGTCTATAGCCCAACCTCTAAATGACCAAGGTTTCACAACTGCATGTAAATCAATTACTGGCACATGTCTTATCACGCCATGCTTGTGGCATGCTTGGCAACCTCTAGCATACTCTATACAATCTTTAAGAATAGTAGGCCAATAGGAGGAATGCCTTCGAAGCAACCATTTCATCTTCACACCAGGCTGATGAGCACCGCAAATACCTTTATGAACTTCAGCCATGGCTGTTAATGCTTATTTTGGCCCTAGACATTCCAATAACAATCCATCTACTCCCCTTTTATAAAGAGCATTACCATACACTATGTACTGCATGAACTGTAATTTGATCTTTCTACTGGCTTTCGAAAATAGGCCAGTTAGGTACTGCATTATTGGATGCCTCCAATCTTGATCTTGCAAATCATTAAGATTGACTTCTAATACCATATTTCCTTTAACTAAAGGTGGTATTAATTTTTGATATGTTGCTTGACTTACGTTCATTTGAGTGTCATCCTTTCTTCTGAAATTCGAAACTTTCTGAGTTATATCATTAGTTTTGTTATTCATAAATCTTGGGATATAAGTCACATTTGCTATTTGAAACTAAGAAAGCAAATGCAATGCAACAACATAGTATGGCAACATGCTTGCACTTTGACATTTGAAAATTCCTTTAACTTGGTTTACCACCAATTGAGAATCCCCAAATATATCAACTACATGGGCTTGTAATTCAATAAGTATTTCTAGTCTCATTATTAAAGCTTCATATTCAGCTTGATTATTGGAACAAGTACTTTCATCAACTCTGAAACCATGTGTGGTTTCTATCCGTTGTGGTGACTTAATTACCACACCAATTCCAGTTAGACCATTGGCTTTTGATCCATCAAACCACATTTGCCATGGCTCAATATTAACCATACCAAGATCTATTATCTCTTGGCTTTCTGTCTGACATGGATGATCTGCCAAGAAATTGGCTAGAACTTGTCATTTTACTGCTTTTTGGGGGACATACTCTAGATGAAATTCTGATAAGACTAGTATCCATTTGCCAATTCTTCCTCTCAACATAGGTCTAGATAACATATACTTAACCAAATCTGTAGTTGTAATTACTAAGACAACTGTAGGCAAAAGATAATATCTTAATTTCATTACTACAAAGTACAATGCAAGGCATGGCTTTTCTACAGCTGAATATTTACATTCACAAGAATTCAAAAACCTACTAAGGTAATAAACTGCTTGTTCCTTGCCTTCTTCATTGTCCTGGGCTAGGAAAACTCCCAATGAATCTTCTGCTGCAGTAATGTATAACTTCAATGGCTTGTCACTCTTTAGTGGCATTAATACTGGAGGCTTGGCCAAGTAGGCTTTGATTCCTTCGAAAGCAATTTGATGCTCTGCTGTCCACACAAACTCTTCTTCATCCTTCAATCTTAATAGAGAAGAAAATATTTTAGTTTTCCCAACAGTGTTAGAAATAAATCTTCGAAGAAAATTAACCTAACCTAGGAATTTTTGTACTTCTTTCTTACTTGATGGAGGCTTGGCCTCAATGATGGCTTTGGCTTTATTCTGATCAATCTGTATTCCTTTTTTGTATACTACATACCCCAAGAAATTTCCAACTGATACACCAAAAGCACATTTGAGAGGATTAAGTTTAAACTTGAACTTTCTCATTCTTTCGAAAGTTGCTTCCAAGTGAAACAAGTGTTCCTTCATGGACTAGGATTTTACTACAATGTTATCAATGTAACATTCTAGATACCCTCCAATGAGATCATGGAAGATAGTGTTCATTGCTCTTTGATATGTAGCCCCAGCATTCTTCAAACCAAATGGCATTTTAACCCATTCGAAGATGCCTATGTTTCCAGGACATCTGAATGTTGTCTTATGGACATCCTTCTCTGCAATGCAGATTTGGTTGTAACCAGAATGTCCATCCATCATAGATAAAATCTGTTGCCCTGCTGAACTGTCCACCAATAAGTCTACTATGGGCATGGGGTACTTACCTTTTGGAGTTGCCAAATTCAGGTTCCTAAAATCAATGCACACCCTTATTTTACCATTTTTTTTAATCACAGGCACAATATTGGATAGCCATTCGACATACCAGGCTGTTCTAATGAAGTCTACCTTAAGGAGCCTAAGAATTTCCTCCTTGACCTTCTAAATCACTTCAGGACTCATCCTTCTTGGCTTTTGCTTGTATGGCTTGAAATTAGGTCTCATAGAGAGCCTATGTTCCACTAATGACCTATCCAATCCTGGCAGTTCATTATAAGACCACGCAAAACAATCTTTATATCTTTTTAAGACTACCAATAATTGGTCTCTGTCAAAAGCACTTAACCAAGCACTGATATAAGTGGGTTGCTGTACAGAACCTTCCCCTAAATTAACTTCTTCTAAGGGGTCTTGTACTTGAGAACTTATTGATGCTTCTCCCTTGATTTCTTCTGGCTTCGAAGTAATTTCTTTTCTTTGTTCTGCTTCCACTTTTCCCAGTTCAACATCTTTGTCTTCTTCCTCATAGATAAAGTCTGTCCATAAGGCTTCTCCTTCATGTATCTCCTAGACTTTTGTTTCGATATCCAATGCACAGTATTATCAAAGGCCAAAAACCTGACCTGTTGCTGCTGCTGCTGCTTACAGCCAACTACCATGGCTTTTTTCTCTTGCTCTTAAACCTTCTAGACTATTGATTTTATGTCCAATACTAAGAACTTAACTAAAGCTAAAGATCTGGCCTCCTGGGTTTCATCTTTTGACCTACAACTAGGCATCATTATCATCATTGGTGACAAATTCTTCATCAGCACTTTCTTGGACTAAGTGCTTCAGGTGTGCTAATTCCTCATCAGCCGTCATTTCGGCTGATCCATCAGGCTTTCTCAGTATACTGAGTGTCACTCATTCAGTATACAATTTGGCCTTTGCAAAGTTAGCATAAGCTATGAAGGGTTGAGGGTCTGCATTGATCTCCTCTGTCTCCCCATTGCATAAGGCCATCATTATCTTCTGATGTAAAGAGGAAGGCACACATTTGTTGGTGTGGATCCAATCCCTGCCAAGTAAAGCATTATACTTAGCATTACTATCAATAACAAAGAATGCAGTCATGCAATCTCTGGTCCCCACACTTAGGTTAATGGGTAAAATACCCTGAGCCATCTGCTTATCTCCAGCGAAGCCAGTAATGGTTGTGCTGGTTGGGATTAGTCTGGGGTTCCTTTTTCCTAGTTTTATCAAAGAAGATTTCGGAAATAGGTTCACTGCTGCACCATTATCCACCAATACCCAGTTTATCTGTATCCCATCAAAAAAGGCCTTGATATACAAGGATTTGACATGCTGTGTCATGGATGTTGTAGGATACTCAAAAGGGTATGAGAGGTTAATATTTACTTCTTCACTCTCATCTTCAGTTTCCATTGGTGTAGCTATCTCAGACTCATCTTGAATCATGCTAACTTGTGAGTCTTCACTAGAAACTAGAATGGGGTCAATCTCCTGACCTTCTTGGTTTCCATCCTCAGACTGGAACTCCTGTGGCAGTATATGTACCATATTTACTGATACTGGAGGAAATGAAACAAATTGAACCGTTGGCTGATCTTGTTTCTTTTCCAAGCTAACTTGTTCAGTTACCTCAGAAGCATCCTCCATACTACACTCTGGAACTTCAGTACTAATAGCTTTCTTCAAGTGGCCTATTACTCCTGGTTTCTTGACCAAAAATGTTTGTTTAGCCATAAAGGCTTCAAACATCTCTTCCTCGACCATTTTTTTCCTCTAGCCTAGGCCAAGTTCTCCTTCTGTTTCACTGTCACTTTCCATCAAAGCTTTCTTAAGACCTACTAAGCTGAATTTTTCCTTGGCTTTTAGTTCAAAGTGAACTTTAGCCAGCTGCTCTTTGCTGACACTTTTTCTATTCTGAGGAGTCAATTTTGGACTATGGTCCAATTTTGGACTTTGGTCCAATTTTGGACTTTCTCTTTCTTCTGTCTAGCCTTTTGGCTGGGCCATTGAAGAACTTTCCCCACTTTCCTTCAGATCCTTCTGGTATTGAGTGTACCTTCGTTGGATCTTCCTTCTTTGGGACCTAGAAATTACTGGAACCATATCTGGTTCATTCGTTTTTGGGTGCTTCAGCAACACCCAATTATTTGGGGCCACCAAGGGAGGTCTAACTATTCTATCCTGGTCCCCAACTACATTTCTCTGGGTAAGTATTTCCCTAGGCTTGTTCTGCATTACAAACCAATCTAGAACCCCAGGTACCCATGAACCCACTCACTCAGTTGATGAACTAGCTCTTTCTACCTTCGAGGCTAGCTTCGAAGCTGCCTGTGGAGGACCTTGCTTGGCCCTGCCCCCTGTCTTGGGCCTAACTCAGGCCTTTCATGAGGGTGGCTGCTGTCTATCTTGTGTGAGACTAGTCTAGGAGGCCAATCTCTGTCTCTAATTCCATACCTTGAGCCCACTTAAGGTCTCCTCTCAAGATGATTGCCCTCAATTCTGTAATAGTTGGGTAGTCTGACCTCATGTAGAGGTCTCTTGCCCTTGGAATGGACTTGAGTGGCTGTTGGTCCAGCCAAGAATGGCTGCTATCTATGACCAGTTGGGTATGGCCTTTTGTTGTAAGCACTGGTTGGTTTAGGACGTCTCTACACATCCTTGTAATACTGTTTCCCATCAATCAGAAGCCCTTTCAACCATTTGTAGCTTAACCTGCATCTGGGACACATTCTTTGCATGACAGCTGTCACGACCCAAACCAGCCCCTATAGGTTTAGCATCGTAATCGGCCAGTAATCCTGAGATTACCGACGGCCTCTGGGACAAATTAACATAATATCAGAGGCTAGCGGAAGCAAATAACAAATATACAACATCCATTGAGTTGTGCAGACTTATGAGACAGAAAAATTTTAAACTTTTTATATATATACACATCATCATTACGTCATTATATATATATACAAATTATACAAAAAGGGACTTAGCCCTATTTACAAAATACACAAGGCTTGGTTAACCAAATGAGAAAACAAAATTTAAACTTTAAATCACATAACCATAGTCACTTTACATATCCGGAACCTCCACGGGAGGCACATAGGTTGGCTGACAAAAATAGATTCTAGGCAAATGTCTCTAAGCCTGGTCACGCGCCTGATCACCTACATACATAAATAATACAGTGAGCTAGAGCCCAGTGAATAATAACAGAGTAAAGGGTTTTAATGAATGATATCCATACCAGATTCAGAAATCATAATTCAGATTCATAAACAGATTCATATTCATATTCTTGCTCAAATCAAATATAGAAATCAGAGTTCATGCTTAATCATACGTGGTACATCCATTAGCGTTAACAGAACAGATACAAAACAGATGCAGAACATATGGTGGTTATGAATAACCAGTTCCATAAAGGAACCTCCGGATCCGGATGACAGAGAATAAACATGCTGAGCTCCATGATGGAGCCTCCGGTACGGGTAACAGATGGCAGACATAATAAGTTCCATAATGGAACCTTCGATACCGGGTAACAGAGAATATACATGCTGAGCTCCATGATGGAGCCTCCGGTATGGGTAACAGATGACAGACATAATAAGTTCCATAATGGAACCTTCGATATCGGGTAACAGAGAATATACATGCTGAGCTCCATGATGGAGCCTCCGGTACGGGTAACAGATGACAGACATAATAAATCCCATAATAGGACCTCCAATACCGGGTAACAGTTAACAAATATCACATGTTGCTAAGGATGCCACGAATACATGTCATAAATGGGACAATCATTCATTGTACAGAACATATCATTTCAGAAAACAGATATGAATTTATCATACAGAAAATAAATAAAGTTGAATATAACTTTACTAAGTTATTACTCACAAATAGTAGCAGAAGCAGATCAGACAGATCAAGCAGACAATAGCGCGTGACCTACATAAACACATAACATATACACATTGAAGCACAATATTACTCCCTTGATCAAACTTGACTTTCTTGTTTTCTGTCTAAATAATTCGAAGGCCCATTACGCTTATTCTTTCTTTAGTCAAATGAATCGGGTTCTCATTTCACAAATCCCTTTTATTACTAAATCATTATTTTCTGAATAAACCAATTCCTCACTTGGCTTTTTAATCAAGTATCACTAAGTTAATGACTTATTCTTAATCAACTAATTTATGTTGATTGGTAGCTTATTAATCTTTATTGAGTCATAAATCATGTCTAGAATGCTTTGGGAAGAGATGAGAATAAAAATATGAACTAAATGCAACTTTCCAAAATATGCTGAGAATAGTTGTTTGCTCGAGCAAGGCTTTAGTCACTCGAGCAAGGCTTTAGTCACTCGAGCGGTCTGTAAAAGACTATAAAAAGTACTTGAAGCCTTCAATTTGCGCTCGAGCGGCAATTAGTCCTCTCGAGCGGTCTGTAAAATTCCAAAATTTCGAACTTCTCAAAAATGGCTTCCAAACGCATTTTCAATTCTTTTTAAATCCATGCATATCTTGATCAAAACCATGAAAATGCCTTAGAAAATATAAACACTTATTTATTCATAAATTATTTGCTCAAAATCTTGAAACATAAAATTAATTTATTTAAATCAAAACCTTACTTAATTTCAAAATCAAAACCCATGAACTCATGGTTTTCTAAACTTCTTTTTCAAAATCAAATGTACTATTAGAATATCAAAATTTGTAGAATTTGTTCATGCATGTAGGAACTAGACTCAAACTCATGTAAGATATTCAAAAGCAAATCCAAAATAATTAGCTTCCACAATCATGAACATGCATGTAACTCATTTTATGTTCAAAGCCCAATTTCTTCCTAATTCCAGGAATTTAATCCCAAATCCTTCTCAATCTCAAGAAATCTATGATGTATGTAAATTTACAATACCCATGATAAAGGTTCAATCGCTAATTTTTAACATAATTTTCAAGCACTTCCAAAATCCAATTAAACTTGTATACATATAATTCAACCTATCAATTTCATGATTCTACTTTCAATTTGGGCGAAATCATTAATTATCATTATGAATCAACTTAGGGTTTTCAAGAAAAATCAAGACTTCCAAGAAAAATTAAAACTTCTCACACCACTTCTTTTTATTCCAATTTTCCCATTGATTATACACACAAGGTTCATAATCCATAATCTTTTCCCAACAATTGAATCCTAACACTTCAAACCCTAAACCTCCAATTTCCATGATATAACATTATATGCTCAAAAATGTAGATTTTGCATTTATATAATCAAAATACCACAAATCTATCTATTAATGCAAGTATTGAAGAAGAACTAGGACCCCTACCTCAAGAATCAAACAAGAGAGCAAAGCTTTGAGAAAAATCCTTTGCAAATCCGAATTCCAATCGGTTGAAAATGTTGAGCTGCAAGCCTTCTTCACTTTTTGGTACGAGATCTTGGCCAATTCTTAGGGAAATGGAAGGTATTTGAAGTCAAAACCTAGGGTTTTCAGACCTAGGGTGAGAGGGAGGAAGAGAGGAGATAAAAGTGTGAAGAATGATCTAGAAAAGTGCCTTTAAACTTACTGAATTCGCGCAGTTCGCTCAAGTGTCGATTTTCCCGCTCGAGCGTACTTGCTTCCAGCACAGATTCCAAAACTTCAAATGGGCATAACTCTCTCATCCGGACTCCGTTCTAGGTCGTTCTTGTGTCCAAATCGAAGCCCCGGAAATAAGCTTTCCAATGGTTCTAGCCTCACACCCAAATTCAAAGTGTGAAAAAGAAAATGGCAAAAAAGTGACAGCTATTCGTAGAAAAATTTATCCAAATTAAATTCTTGGTTCACTCCTACTTTACCATTATATTACCACTTCGATCAATGTCCCAAAATAAAACAAGGAGGTTCCAAATATTAAATTGAACTTATTATCATCATTAATTTTTGGTTTCTTAAATCATTTAAGCCTTCAATTTCTGATCAGACTCAAAATTTTGTCATTAAATTACATATTCGAATTAGGCACCGCATAAATAAATTTAATTTGTAATAATCTCAATTCCTAATCCTCTTAACTTAATTAACTCCAATTCAGACCCAATTAATCAAATCTCAATTTTATAAATCTGAATCGAATATTTAATTAAACTCCCATATGGTCTGATACTCAAAATTTAAATAATTCAATTCACTATTTGCACTTTCTTGAGCCATTTAGGCTTTCAATTTCTAATTCCAAAATAAATCCTCAACAGAATCACATACGAATCAGTCTCCATAATTTTCATAGAACTCAAATTAAATTAGAATAATTGGCACTTAAAATCCAAATCTCCTTAATTAATTAAGTGCTAATCATTATACGTGATGGGGTCGTTACAACAATTGCCTCTAAAGAGTCATCATCGAGTGGCTTTTCATCAGAGTCTTCCCTTTAATCTACAAAGTCCTGCCCATTTGCTGGTGAACTTTTAGCATCTCTCTTGACAGTGGTCTAACTAGCAACATGCATCTGCACATTAACCTCTTCCAATTCCTTCAAGGATAAGTTCTGGAAGTCTAGCACAATAACATTGGCCGTGGCTTCTCCAATTTTTAGAAATGGATTAGTGTCAATCCCCATAGCTTTCTCTGCTTTAGTTGGAATTTTAAACTCCCTTTTCGAATTTGTTCTTGGATCCTGTCTCGAAAAACAATATAGTTTTTAGTTGAGTGGGACCAAGAATTATGCCATTTACAATACATTTTTCCTTTAAGCTCTTCTGGAGAAAGAATTTTGACTCCTTTTGGTAACTTTAGGAAATTCGTAGCAAGTAAATGATCAAAAATTTCATATGCCTTTGTTAAATCGAAAGAATATTTCCTATGAAGGTCTTTCTTTTTAAACTGCTGATCGATTGTAGTGTCTTTATGAATTAACGCTTCACAGATCACAGGCTCCTTTCCTATGATCTCTGCTGCATCAATCTCATAATTAAAATCTCTATAATACGTCTTATATGATGCATTACTTCGATCTTGCTCTTCTTCAAGTAATGACTCATACTTAGACATCTTATAGGTTAATTCCACTAAATCTCGAAACTCAGTTGAATCAAACTTCTTTCGAAGCCTAAATTCTAAGCCATTTTGAGCCAATCTCACAAATTCAGGCCTTGGCAGAATGACTCTACATTTGTTTCATGCTCTTTTGAATCTGGCAACAAATTGAACAGCCTTCTCATTAGGCCTTTGGCTCAACCTTGCCAAGTCTGCCATGGAAACTTCTGGTTCCGTTTGGAAAAATTGGCCATGAAATGCCTCTTCCATTTGTTGCCAAGTTTGGATAGAGCCTGGTGTAAGGTTAATATACCATACAAAAGCTACCTCGGTTAGAGAATTTGGAAACAGTCTCAATTTCATGTAATCATTATTGGTAAATTCACTACATTGGGCAGCAAACCTAGCAATGTGTTCTATTGTTGACTGATTTCCATTCCTATAAAAAAGAACAAAATCTGGTATTCTAAATCCTCTTGGGTATTCATGTACCCTATCTACCCATTCTGGGTATGGTTTCCTATATATAGGAGTTTGAACCCCCCGAGACATAGGTCCACACATTTCCCTGACAATATCAGCAATTTGGTCCCTATGAACCATATTTTGTGCTTGTTGGACTACTACTGGAGGAACAAACACAGGATTTGGTGGAAAACCTTGTGCCTGAGGTCCTCTTGGTCCATAAGGAGGTATATTCGGGATTGGCTGTCCCTGTGATATTGGCTGTTGTTGAGGGTAGGGTTGATCCCTCTGAGCCTGTCCTGCAAAAGGAGCTGCGAAAGGCAATGTAATGGGAGGAACATGTGTTGTTTCTCTTCCAACTGCTGGAAATCCTTCCAACCCCCGGGTGTGAATTCGAATATAGGATTAGTGAACCCCCTTGTGCCAAGTATGGCTTCGAACATGGGATTTGGGAATATTCTTACGCCATTTTCTTGTGTTAGCCCAGATCCACCAATTTGTATGGCTTCACTGTTAGGTAATGAGACATTTTGGTTTATCATAAGTCTCGAAAGAGGCTCATACCAAGACTGAGGTGTTGGTCTTTCAGAATTTTGACCATTAGTATGTCTATTACTTTGCATAAGCTGTTTATCTCTAGCCAATCTTTGCTGAGGGACATTTGAATTTTCCTCTATATGTCTCGTGTTAGTTGGTTGATGGGTATTCATCAGATCTATAAAGGATATTGCCCATCTTTCCATTGTGTTCATTAATTGCTGTTCCATGGCATCTACTAGGCCTCTCCATGGATTCATTGGCTGAGTAGATGGAACAGTGGATGGTCCAATTACATGGCCTCGTCCAATTTTTGAACATGTGGTACTTGCTCCGAAGTGCTGGTCTGTTTGACCATAGGTTCTGATAAGACAGGTACTTCTACAGGATGTGTTATCACATTATCCTCTAGATTAGGTGTCTCTACCTCTCCTTCTACACCTTCTTCCAGGCGTCATTTTCTCCTTATCTCCTACGTCTAGCCATTTCAATTTGTCTCACCGGGCGTGCAAAAAATATATGTTGGCTTTTTTGGCTTTCGAAGGTATTTTGTAATTTTAAGTGTGCCAGCAAGGATCAATCAGTCCTTACAGAAGATTAATTGCCAACTAATTATCAAACGATTGTGTTTCAGTTCTTTCAGCCTCAATGAAAAGGACTTGTACTGGTGGCTTGTTTAGAAGAATTTAATAAACAACAATTAAATGAGGAATAATTGCAGTATTTCATTAAGCAAAAATGAAAAACTTACAATAATCTGATCCAGCCTTGTAGAGGTTTACAACAACAAACTACTCGAAACTACTCTTATGAATAAAGTACAGTACAAGAATTTGAAGTACAGAAATGTAAGAGCAAGAAATGTAAAAACTGGAAGGAAAATAAAGTAGATAAAATTGGTTTCTAGATCTGAGTGTCCGTTTTATTCTGGAGCCTTCTCTGCTATTTATACTTTTCAATGATAACCGTCGAAATGAACTTCTAACCGTCGAAACATTCTTCCATGATCGTTGATCATGCTCTCTCATAGTTAGCTCTACTACGCCATGTCCGCTGTTAGACTTCCCTTTTGATTTTGAATTTAAATATATGAGTAACCGTCAAACCACGTTATCTTGCATCTCTTTGCTGATTCAGTACTATGCAGATCCACAATAACCAATGCTAACTGCCACGTGTATGATTGCGATTGGATATTCAAATTGTCTTCCTGTATTGTCCTTATCCTGCCACGTGTTGAATTGCGATTGGCCTGTACAAAATATGTAGCCAACACTTTCATTTTTTTATTTATTTATTTTTAAAATTCTTATTTACAAATGTTATGGTATTTTAGGTCTTATCTAAATTTTTTTTTAACCAATAAGTCTTATTTAGTAAAACTGAGAATATTATCAATTTTTTTCAATTACTAAGAACATTATCAATTTTGTATAGTAATGTTTCAGATAATTGTTTCAGTAACTGATAAAAAAAAGTATGAGATTAAAGGTTTTGTTCCTTCTACTTATTGGTTTAATTCAGTTATTCAATAAAACCAAAAATATTATCAGTTTTTTCTAATTTTAAAACTTAGAATATTATCATTTTTTTTTAAAAAAATTTCCCCCTAGTTTTGCACATCAATATCCATCATCATACTCCTTTATAGACACAAAATTTTCAGTTTTGTACAAAAAATAATTCAATTTTTTAATTTTTTCAAAAAAAAAAAAAACAATATATATATTTTTTGCACATACTTTTTTTTTTTCCCCAGTTTTTTCAATTTGAAAGTTGATGTTTTAAAATTTTAAAAATCAAAATAAATGCCAAATCATCATGTTTCTTTATAAATAATCATAAATGATGAACAATTATTGTTTGAGGGGCAATTTCGACTATTAAAAATTTAATAGGACTTAAAGGTCCAAAAAATTTTAGTTAAAACTTAATAGAGTACAAATTTATAAATTAGAATTTACGTGTAAATGTCCTTACTTTTACCTTTCTCAAACAAGAGGAGAAGATAATTCAATCTTCTCTCTTCCTTTCTCTACTATATTATTCATAAAGGAGGAGGAAATCAATATATTTTCTTTTCTTTTTTTTCCCTATTAATTAATGATTACATTTTTCTTGGAGATGGTCAAAGAAACCTTCTAGACTCGGTAGTGAAAGTCATTGCATTGGTAACAACAATGATAGGTGGTCTGAAAATTCATAGCTCGAATGGCTCGAAACACTCAAAACGACGTCGTTTTGAGTGTAAAACGACATCGTTTTGACACATTCGAGCCATTCGAGCCACACAAATTCGGGCCACCAAACATTTTTCCATTGGCAATATACAAATGGTTCACACGGGAAAGAAACGAAGAAAGAAAGAAAAGAAGACGTGATAGCAAAACCCAAAAAATAAAAAATAAAAAACAAGTCCCAATCACAATAGCCTTCTCTTTAGGGTATACACTCTTTTTTCTTTCTTTCTTTCTTCTTTTTTCTAGATGTCACATTTCCAAGCATGCTCTTTCTCTCTCTCAATTATTATTTTCAAATATTATTTGCCATGGGTTTACATGTTCTGATATCCCTCTTTACACGGATGTATTCAATGACTAATCTACTTACATATTGTGAGTGTTTGTAAAGTTGTTATTTTAATTTTTATTTATTTTAGTAGGTTAAAATTTTTGTGTTTGGAAAGATGATTAAATTTTTTATAGTTCGATGTAATATTTATAAGAGAAAAAGTGAAATGATAATGAGTTGGATGTGACATTTTGTCTTATTGACTATTTTAATCTATTTTGTGTTATTTTAGCCAAAAAATTAAAAAAAACTTTTTCCCAAACACCCCCATTGTTTCTATGTCTGGAAAAATGATTCAATTTCCCTAGTATAAGTTTAGGTGATAATAATTATTAATCTAAAAAGTTATTAAACTGGGTTATGTCTTTTATTGGTCTAATTTATTTGCAAAAATGTTAGAAATGTCAAAAATTCTATTAATTATCTCATACCTATGTGAGACATATCTCTAGCATTATTCATTTATTTGGCACAGGTTTTTAACTTCTTAAATAGTTTTTTAAGCAAAATTTAGCTACTTTAGGCTTTCTGTGACTAGTAATGGATTCAACAAAGTAAACAAAGTGCTTTTTTCTAACAAAATGGGAATTTTTAGTCAATAAATTTTATATTTTTAACCTCTATGAGATGAAACCTATGGCATTTTTTCATCACTCATCACTTCATGTTTCCGCCCACTCCATTTGTTATGTAAAAAATAATAATTATTCATAACTAATATCATAAAATTTATAAATTTTTCAATGATGAAAAGGAGAGTATACAGTAATTCAACTCCATACGTCAATTCATTTGACTAATTCAATGCCTCCCATTGCAATAAAATGTCTCCAACAACCTCTATAAAACTCACAACTACTCTCAATCATAAACTAGTGAGAGACACATAGCACCACCACCACCACCACCAGCAGTAGAAAGACACCACCATGGCTCTCTCCCTCGACCACAACCTTCTCCTTCTCATTCTCCCTTTCCTCCTCCTCCTTCTCTCATCCACCACCACCTCTGTCTCTCACCACCACCATCACGACCACCACGACCACCACCTCAAGTCCCTCTACTTCTCACTCTACCAACACGAAACCATAAACCAAACAGGTTACTTCATAGTCAACGGCGTGACCAGACTAGGAATCAGCCAAACCACCACCCCTTTTGGCACCCTCTTCGCTTTCCATGACCCCATGACTCTCACTCTAAACACTACTGGGAAAGTTGTTACAACATGTCAGGGGACTTCAATCACCACATCTCTTGACGGACTCGAAAGCATTTCCATTGCCAAAATCACTCTCAACTTAAAGAACCGAAAAGGGTCCATTTCGATCCCTGGTGTGACCCACAACATCAAGCCAACCGATCATCCGGTGGTCGGAGGCATCGGAGATTTCTTGTTTGTTCAAGGGTACGTGACGTCATCGCCCGTGGATCTGGTTGGGATCACTGTTACTTACAAGATTGCGTTTCACCTTTATTGGCCTCCTTATGCAACTTCTTATAAATCATCATCTTAGAGAAGGCTTTTTTGTGTGTGTGTGTGTGTGTGTGTGTGTGTGTGGAGAGAGAAATTTCACTATTTGTGAGTCAATAGTAACTTTGAGAAATTTTACTAAAAACTTTTGATTGTTTGTTATATCATATGCAATAATAGAGTTCTTCATTTCTTTTAACATTTTTACACATCATGTTCCATCTTTCTCAAGTATTTCTCTTTATTTATTTATTATTTTTTTGGGGTACATAGTCCGATTAATCTCTAAATACATGCAATCTATTTGTTTAGTATATATCTGTTAGCTTTTTTGGCTTTCGAAGGTTATTTTTGTAATTATGAATGTGCCAGCAAGGATCAATCAATCCTTACAGAATGTTAATTGCCAACCAATTATCAAACGATTGTGTTTTAGTTCTTTCAGCCTCAATGAAGAGGACTTTTACTGGTGGCTTTGTTTAGGAAAATTAAGTAGACAATAACTAAATGAAGAACAATTATAGCATTTCATTAAGTAAAATGAAAGACTTACAAAGATCCAAATCAACCTCGTGGAGGTTTACAGCAACAAACTACTTGAAACTACTCCTACGAACGAAGTGCAGTGCAGGAATTTGAAGTTCAAAAATGTAAAGAACAAGAAATGTAAAAACTAGAAAGGAAATAAAGTAGATAAAACTGGTTTTTTGGATCTGAGTCTGGGGGGCTTTCTGGGGCCTCCTCTGCTATTTATATTTCTCAATGACAACCGTTGAACTGCATTTCTAACCGTCGAACCATCCTTCCATGATTGCTGATCATGTTGCCTTATAATTAGCTCCACTATGCCATATCTGTAATTAGTTTTCCCTCTTAATTTTGAATTTAAATATAAGTAACCGTTGAAGCCACGTCATCTTGCATCTCTTTGTTGATCCAGTGCTACGCAGATCTACAAAAAACCAATACTAACTACCACGTGTATGATTATGATTGAAGACTTGAATTGCTTTCCCGTATTGTCCTCATCCTGCCACGTGTTAAACTATGATTGGCTTGTACAAAATATGCAACCAACATTACCCCCTGCACTAAATACCCAATACTTGGTGATATTAGTGGGTCGAGGTATTTTACCCATGTCTTAGAATGTGCATGGGTTTTGCGCTTTTCAGAAATGCAACCGTCATTCATCAATGAAACATTTGCATTAAATTCCCTTCTATCTCTTGATCATCCCCACACTATCTCAGTATTTGAAAGGACTGGTACACCTTTCATGGCCAAGCAAGTCTTTTCTTACATTGATCAAGCATACGAAGAGTTATTTGATAATGTTGTTCGTTCTCGAAAGAACCTTCATGCATTGATTAATCACCTTTATCCGCCCCCATTTATACAAGTTATGGAAGCTTTCACAAATCATCGACCTTTGAACCAAGAGCCTATTGCTTACGATTCTTTGGAACACAAGTTTGAGACCATGGATATTGGAAGCTCTTCTTCTGCAACAAAGCCATCCGCGTAAGATGAAGCTGCTGTTACTTCTTCTTCTTCCATGACCTCTGGTTGGGGAGCTTGGCCTATCCCTCATCAGCCTCAGATGAGGGAACGCATCCATCACCGTTTCCCTGAGTTCGATGACCCTCTTGAAATCCCTCCTTCCAAGCACAGTTCTGTAATATATCCATATGTTCCTATTAATCGTAGACGTAGTCTCGAAGACAATCTGCTTACAACATGGTACACTTTTACTTTGCATTCTTCGATGGTTCGAAGTGTCCCACGTCCTGACGAAGCTTTAGGGATCAATCCTGCACTTTTAGCCAAAAAAACAAAACTTTACCCCTCTGATTGGCTAGAATGTGTGTCCAAACCTGAATTTTTGGATTCGCCCAGGGAGACTCCGACTACTCCTCCTCTGCCTTCTAATCCAAATTGGATTGATGAGTTGAGGCTCACTCTCTTTGAGAGCCAATCATTCCCCCCTTACCAGGTCCTGGCGCCTCCAACTCCCTACCAACAATTCAGTGCTCAGATCTTGCTTGCTGCATTTTCTCATTTATCTTTTGAGGTTCTTCAAAATTACATTCCCCACAAAAACTTTCTGTGGGCTTGTGCCATCATGTCTCGAAGCCATCTTCTCAACCCTATAGCTCAAATAGAGGTCTATACCTTTTTAGATCAACTTCCTCTCTTGCTCAATTGGCACTTCCATGCTTCCATTACTAGTGAAGTTTTGGATGAAGCCATTTCTGCTCGAATCCAGGTTCAGTATGAGGCAGAGAACCTCCTTGATGAATATGAAGCCTTCAAGAACGAGGATTCTAAGTGTAGGGAGGATGTTGATATGAACAAAGTACATGAAGAAGAGGAGATGGATGCCATAGATAAAACTCTAAAATAGATAGAGTTCGAAGTGAAGACCCAACAACTCTCTTCTCAATTGAGGGCTCGCCAATTAGATAAACCCAACCTAGACAAGATAAAGGATAGAATAGGGAAAGAGTATTTATTAATTGAATTTTGTTGTACTAAATTTCATGATCTTGTAACTTTCTCCATTCCATATTTCTACGAAATCAAAAATGTAATCAAATGAATCCAATGTACACAGCACTTATCAATACAACTGAGCTTTTCGAATTTCTTTTATCAGATTTTGATTTACCACTCTAATTGTAAACTGCATGATTGATGTGCTTTGACTCCATCCCAACTCAAGCTCTTCTAAAGTATGAAATCTTTTCTTTTGAGAAAAAAAAAAGTATTGACTTACATACTGATTCTAGGACTAACATAATTCTTCAGCTATCAGCTTTGAATTACCCAATTTTGCCCTTTGAAACTTGATTTGATTATATTCAATTCCCCAACATATGGTTAATATGATTAAGCAAAAAATCAACTAATTTTGTTTCAAACAAACAGTCTACATTTTCCAAAATATGGAAACTTTTTTTAAGAACTGTACTGTTTTGTTCTAAAAAAGTGATTTCTTCTGTGTATTATCAAACCAACTATTGGTTTTGACCCTTAGAACAACAAATTCTAACCTTAAGGTATTTCAAGTTTCGCTTCGAAGGATTTTACTATCACTGACAAACCCTAAACAGGTCTTTAATCCTTTTGAAGTAAACAAATACTTGAGTATTCTTGCATCCTTAGGCATAGAATGCGTTTTGAAGTCGACTTCTTGCCTTCGAAGCCGTTTGTAATCGGATTTTGGCACCAAAATTTGACTTCAAAGCCAGATATTTTATTTTGAAACTGACAATAGTATTTGAGATGTGTTTCCTTCCATAACTATCAATATCGAGGGAAACTTTTCACACTCGTACCTTTAGTACTTCTTTGTGAGTTCTGTCCGTGTAAAACGACTAAATGTTTTTTTTTAGACAGAAGGGTTTAAAAACCCTTTTATTTTGTGCTCCCAATCCACTTGATCGTCTAACACGCAAACCCTTCCCTCTTCTACTGGCTTTCCTTTTCCCTCTACTTTCTTTCCCAACTTCGTCTTCTGAGAAAACTCTCTATCAATGGTTTCTTCTTCTTTGAAAATACCATTCATGGAGTGTGCGAGTCTGTCTGTAACCTTGAAAAGAATTATTGACACAGAGTGTGAGAAGTACAAGGCTGGTGAGAAAAGCGCCATTGACGGACGCATCTTCATTTCTCGTCGCCATGAGCAGCAAGAGTATGTGCTTGGGCCCATCTTCAGGGAGATTCCTATTGAGCTTCCAGCTCTATATCCACGTCTAGAAGACCATTGTCTCCTTTACAAAGGTGGTCTTGACTGGGGAAGCTGGAGGATGAACCACCCCCATCACTGCTGGCCCACGGTGAGACCAGAGTGGCAAGAATGGTATGATCGGGTTGTCCCTGATAGGACTCTGGATCTTCAAGAGCTCTGCCTTTTCGACGCCCTCCAATTATCCAGGTTCACAATTTCGGAGGACCCTTTCTTAATACCTACTGCCCTTTGCTTTTGGAATTTTGCTTTTAATTTCTTTCAATTTAGATGTGGGATGATGACCCCTACTATTCTTGATATCTGCCATCTATTAGGATTGTCCCCCACTGGAACCCCCATTGGTCCAGATTATCCTGACCTCAAAACCCCTTTTTCCCTCCCCTCTCTTAACTCATCCTATAGTGATTTTGTCAAGGCTAAGAATAAAAGAGAGGGCCCTATGACTGATAGGGAATTCTTTTCTTTTATATTATACTGACTTTGCAAGTTCCTTTTTTGCACCTCTTCTCGGAGGATCATGCCTGAATTCGCCCCTCTTGCCAAAGCCCTTGTCTTACAAAGAAAGGTGGCCTTAGCTCCATATGTTCTAAGTCATGTATATAGAGCTTGTTCCCCTTTTTTGTGAGAAACCCTTGGACGCCAATCAAGGAGGTCCATTTTGGATACTTCAGCTTTGGCTTTTTGCATATTTTACTGAGCTACAATCTAAATGCCTAAAGTTTTTGGAGCCAAATCCTACTACTCATGGCATGAGATTAGCCAATGTTTCACTCTATCCCTCCACCTTTGCTTTTTACTTTTCTTTCTTCCACCAACTCCCAGCTTCCCTTCCTTCTCACAGCTTCCGTCCCTTCGAACCCACCAACATCAGCCCATCCTGGTTGAGGACCTTTCTGAGTGATAGGTTCTGCTCTTCACCCCAACACAAGAACATATGGGCCTCTATTCTGATCCCTAGAGAGTTATTCATTGGGACTATGAACCCCAGAGCTTACAAATGTATTGTTGAGCCCTATTGTCCTGCCCAATTTGCTAGGCAATTTGGCTTCTCACAAAGGGTCTCAATACCTCTTTGCAGCCAGACCAATTTAAGCCTTACCAGCAGGGACTTGAAGGTTTGAAGATCCAGATTAGAAAAAGCAACTTCTAAATTTATCCAGGACTTTATTAACTTTGAGTACTTCCCTTTCATTCCTCAAAGTAACATATTGAAAAGATGTCAGAACTGGTGGATGGCCAATATGGAGGTACGCTTAGCCATTCCTCCTCAAGACCTGTTAATGGTACTGGCTGTGCCCCAAGCCAAGCCCAAAGGGATTGGAGTTGTCACCTCTTCCACTGCTCCTACCACTTCAGTTCTTGTGCCTGCCACCACAAAGTCTATTCCTACTTCCTCAACTCCTCCTAGAGTTACTCGAGCTGCCTCAAAGAAATGTATTTACCCTTGTTTCTTTTCTCCTTTATAATGTTTTTACCCTTACTTATAGTTCTTTCTTTGGTGTAGGTGGTGCGGGTGCCTCACAGGGAGATTCTTCCCAAAAGTTTCAAGCTTTAAACCTTCTTAGGAGCAAACAGCAACAACAAAAGAAAGAAAGCTTTTACTTGATTCTGAGGAGGAGGCACCTGGAGTTCACGCAGTAGAAAAAGAAGAAGCAGAAAAAGAAGAGACAGAACAAGAGCAAGAGACACCTTTAAAAAGAAGGAAGAAAATGACTGTCTCTCTTGCTGATTTCACTGGAGATCCCATCCACGAAGCTTCTGCTAAAGCAGTGCAAACAGAGCATTCCAAAGAACTTATTGTGTTTCAAAGGACTGAGAAGAGGAGGCAACAGCAAATGTTGAGGGATGAGGCTACCGCTGCTGATGCACTCCAAAAGAAGTTGCAAGAAAACAACAAGCTACTGGACACTACACTCTTCACAGCTCTCCAATCATAGCCACTACTTTTAAAACTAGTAAGTTCCTTCGTACTTCTATTCATCTTTCTCAAATTCTCAATACTGAGGCTTGACATTGCCTCGTATTTCTTCTTTTGCAGCAACAACTACTTTGTTTACTCTTCCAATAAGGATTCCTTTAGTTTCAGTTGAAGTTGAACAACCTCAAAATGTGGAGCCCATTCAGATAATACTCCCACTTCCTGGCCCTATATTTTCCATACCCTTCTTGAGGCCAAGTATTCCTGCATCTCTTTCTTTTGGCTTAACTCCATACTTTCCCCATTTATCTTTCAATTCTACTCAATTTGATTCCCTTTCAAACCTTGCTTCTCCTTCCCTTCTTAAGGAAATTCCAACTGTTACTTCATCTTTGATGACAACTGATTCCTATAGAGAAGGTACTGGTAGCTCTCCAATTCATCATCCATTATCTTTGCCTAGCTCCAGTCCCTCTTCTCTTGACCTACTGGTAGCCAAAACTATAGAGACTGCTAAGGATATTCCACCTCCTTCTCCTAGTCCTATGCTGTCATTTCTTCTTTCTACTAGAGCTCTTTCTGCACCTTCCATGTCAATGGATAAGGTGGATATCTTCGAAGCTAGGCTAGCTAGTCTCTTTGACATACCTTCCACCTCTCCAACAGCTAGCAATGAGACTGAGCCATTAATTCTAACTGATTCTCTACTAGAAATTTTTGAGAGCTCTTCCTCCAGTGGTAAGACTTCCTTGCCTTCAATAGACTTGGACAGCTGTCTGGAGCTGCTGACATCCTTCTCGAAGATTCCTTTTGAAGCCCTACAAAAGCCTATAATAAAAAATTGCTTCCTCCAATGCTGCAATATTGTTGAGCAATCCGGCATGACTGTCTCAAGTCATTTATCTCAGGCAGCAGCCACCATTGATTTTTACATCAACATCTGTCATGCTGCCAAGGTTGCAGAGGAGAAATTGCTGAGAGATCAGAGCTTTGTTTCCAAAATACATGCTGAAATATCAGAACTGAAGGAACAACATTCCTCTGTCTCCCAATTTCAAGCTCAACTATTGGAGAAGAAAGCTCAACTTGAAGAGGAGTTATCAGCAGTCAACCAAGCTTTAGATCGAACTGCCACCAAGTTGCAGATCACTAATCAAGGACTGGCTGATCGAAAGCAGGAGATGGCTACAGCCATTCAATTGTTCCCATCTCTTAAGAATAGAGCATCTATTATAACAAAACAACTAAAACATTGTACTGACTTTTGGGCCAATCTATGGCTTCATGTATTTAACTCTTTATGAAATAAAATTTTCTTATTTATCATTTGAGTGTTCTTATAATCATTTCATTTAGCACTTATTTTATTCCTTGTGTCTCCCACACGGTTGGATAATAAGACTTCAAATATTTGCCATTAATCTTCTTGGGACGTATATATCCATTCAAAATTTTCAAATGGTATGCTCCAAAAGGTAAAACTCTATGAACTTGATATGGTCCTTCCCAGTTAGGTGACCATTTACCAAACTTGTGGTTTTTAATCCCTATTGGGAGTATTGTCTTCCATACCAAATCACCTTTATCAAAGCTAATGTGCTTGACTTTCTTATTATAGTTTTTGGCTACTTTCTTCTTTTGGCAAAGAATACTATTTAATGCCAGAATTCTAGCGTCATCTATACTTTCTAATTCTAAGCACATACTCTGATGGTATTGCTCAAGATCTAACTGATCCTGGCATCTTACCCTCAAGGACTTAACATTAATTTTCATAGGTAACACTGTATCATGCCCATATACTAAGGCATAGGGAGTGATTCCTGTACTTGATCTCGATGAAGTCCTATAAGCCCATAATACATTCAATAGCAAGTTATGCCAATCCCTGGGATTATTTTCTACAACTTTCTGAATTCCTTTTTTCAAAGACTTATTAGATGATTCAGCTTGACCATTGGCTTGTGCATAATAGCAGTTAGAATTAACAAGGCTAATTCCAAACTCTGCCACAAAAGAGTTTCTCATTTTCCCATCAAATACAGTCCCATTATCAACAGTTATAGTCTGTGGGATACCAAATCTGTGGATCAAATCTTTAGTGAATCCAATGACTTCAGTCTGGTCTACAGCCTTATATGGCTTAGCATTGACTCACTTAGTGAAGTAATCTGTGGCCACTAAAATGAAACAATGCTTCGAAGAGAGTGGGTGTATTTTTCCTATCATATCCATAGCCCATCCTCTAAATGGCCAAGGCTTCACAACTGCATGCAGATCAGTTATGGGTACATGCCTTATTGTGCCATGCTTTTGACATGCTTGGCAACCTTTAGCATATTCTATGCAGTCCTTAAGGATGGTTGGCCAATAGTAGAAATGTCTTCGAAGTAGCCATCTCATCTTCACACCAGGCTGATGAGCACCACAGATGCCTTCATGAACTTCAGCCATGGCTGTCAACGCTTCCCTTGGACCTAAACATTCCAATAATAAACCATCTGCCCTCCTTTTGTAGAGAGCATTACCATACATTATGTACTGCATAGATTGTAATTTGATTTTTTCTGCTAGCTTTCGAAGATAGGCCAGCTAGATACTGCATTATTGGATGCCTCCAATCTTGTTCTTGTGAGTCATTATGATTGACTTCCAAGACCACATTCCTTTTATTTAAAGGTGGTATTACTTTCTGATATGTTGTTTGACTTATGTAACTTTGAGTGTTATCTCTTCTCTTGAAATTCGAAGCCTTTTGAGCCACATCATTAGCTTTATTATTCAAGAATCTTGGGACATAAGTTACATTTGCTATCTGAAACTGAGACATCAAATGTAATGCAACAACATAGTATGGCAACATGCTTACACTTTAACATTTAAAGATTTCTTTCACCTGGTTAACTACCAAGTGAGAATCTCCAAATATATCAACTGCATGAGCTTGTAATCCAATAAGTATTTCGAGTCCCACTATTAAAGCTTCATATTCAGCTTGATTATTGGAACAAGTAATTTCATCCACTTTGAAACCATGTGTGGTTTCTACCCCTAGTGGTGACTTAATCACCACACCAATTCCAGTTAGACCATTGGCCTTTGACCTATTGAACCACATTTGCCATGGTTCAACACTAACTATGCCAAGTTCCATTATCTCTTGGCTTTCTGTTTGACATGGATGGTCTGCCAAGAAGTTAGCTAAAACTTGTCCTTTTACTGCCTTTTGGGGGACATATTCTAGATGAAATTCTGATAAAGCTAGTATCTATTTGCCAATTCTTCCCCTCAACATAGGTCTAGATAACATATATTTAACCAAATCAGTGGTTGCAATTACCAAGACAGTTGTAGACAAAAGATAGTATCTTAATTTTATTGCTGCAAAATACAATGCAAGGCACAGCTTTTCTGCAGCTGAATATTTACATTCACCAGAATTTAGAAACCTACTAAAGTAATAAACAGTTTGCTCCTTGCCTTCTTCATTGTCTTAGGCTAAGAAAACTCCCAATGAATCTTCTGCTGCAACTATGTACAACTTCAAAGGCTTATCACCTTTTGATGGCATCAGCACTGGAGGGTTGGCCAAGTAGGCTTTGATTCCTTCGAAAGCAGTTTGATGCTCTGCTTACTAGGGCTGTGCAGCGGATCCACCGACCCACCACACCCGATCGACCCGACCTGACCCGATATCCAACGGACGGATGCGTGCCACGTGGCGGGCGGATGCGGGCCTGATTTCTGACTTTTCTCGGGTTCAGGTCGGGTGGCGGGTGATCTGCCATTTTAGTCACTAGACCCGACCCGACCACCTTTGCCTATTTTTTTAATTTATTTTTGGCTGATTTCCCCCCATTTTCCTTTCCTTCTCTTGTCATTTTGCCCTAATTTTCGATAGAGGCAGGTAGACATTCTCATTCTCTCTCTCTCTCTCTTTCTCTCTACCCTACCCTACCCATCGTCGGACGACACGGCGTCGGCGATCATCTACACGGCGTCGGCGATCGATCTACTGAGGTATCTCTCTCTCTCTCTGCTTTCCTCTTCTTCTCTTTTCTTCTCTTTTCTTTTGATCTGATCATCTACATGGCGTCTAATCTGTTTTTTTTTTTGTTCCAGTTCTAAAACGAAATACAGTCTTAGAACTACACTGACTGTATTTCGTTTTTTTTTTCTGATCGATCTACAGTCTGTCTACTACACTGACTGTAACTGAGGTACCTCTCTCTCTCTCTCATTCCTTCTTCTTATTCTTCTTCTTCTGAATCTTAACTGGTTTTTTTTTTTGTTCTAGTTCTAAACTTCTTTTTTTTGGTTTTTTTTTGGTTTATTTTTTTGAACAATCTGTTTTGTTACTTGGAATGTTGTTGTTGATGTTTGTGAAATTTGTTTTTCGACAACATATGGGCTATACTAGGATTGATTATTGTGCTATACTAGGATTGATTGTTGTTGATGTTTGTGAAATTTGTTTGGATTAATTGTATTGTTTGATCTCAAACTGTTTAGTGTCACTTGGAACATTGGTGTAATTATGCAATAAAGTATTTCTATCATTTATTTATGTATGATTCACTTAAATGTATAATTTAGATACTTTTTGACATGGCCAAAGAGGCATTTGAATAGTTTTTTCTCTCAGAGTCCAAATTGATACATTGAGTAAAAAATAGTTACTTGTTATTCTTTAACAAAACTCACTAGCATCATTTAGAAAATTACCACTTGCTGCTATGTGTACACAAGTTGAATTTTTGGTGATCAATCCATGTGATTTACTTGATAGATGAGTTTTTTTAAACATGATATAAATCATGGAGATGAGTTTTTTTTCTAATTGAATTGGATGTCCCGTTAGAATTCTAGGAGAAGAAGTGTGGAGCTATAATTTCTCTCAAAAATTTAAAATTTCACCATATACATAGAAAAATACACAGTTTAAATACAAAAAATGATGAATACAACAAAAAAAGAGCATGGATTTATAATTTTATAATTATAAATGATGAATATAATTTTAAACTAATCTGTCCAGTGAACATAACTTTATAATTTTTTGTGATCAAAATGATGAATATGTCCATTTAACTCTGTCCATTTAACTCTGTCCAGTGAACATGAAACTAATCTCTGTCCATTTAAACTAATCTCTGTCCATGATGAATACAAAAAAACGAGCATGGATTTAAACTCTGTCTATTTAACTCTGTCCAGTGAACATGAAACTAATCTCTGTCCATTTAAACTAATCTCTGTCCATGATGAATACAAAAAAAAGAGCATGGATTTAAACTCTATCCATTTAACTCTGTCCAGTGAACATTTAATATCTTTTGCTGTTGATGCCTAGGAGACCTATCAAATTTATGTATGTTTGTGCAATGTTTTCTGGTCTCACATCACATGTGAAGAAGATGAATGACAGATTTGCTGCATATTGTTTTTGGCTCAAAGAAAACAGTCCTTTCCTTTGGAAATTGATTTGTGTGTGGATGGCTAAAAGGTTTTGAGGTTATTTGTTTTAAGGAAAATGATGTTCAAATTTAAACCAAATCAATTTGAATAGTGAAAAAGATAACGTGTCACTTTAACATTACAGTCTTATAGGCCAACACAATTTCCCTTTTTTTTATGAGAGTTTTAGTAATAGTCTATAAATAATTAATTAAGGTCCATAGAAATTTTGTCAAAAAATAAAATTTTGTTAAACAACACTGCCATTCATTTTAAAATTTTGTTAAAAGAACACTGCCACTCAAAGCACACTGCCACTGCCACTAAACAAAACCATAAAGTAAGTATGGGCAAGCTGCCCTCCCAAATTAGAACACACACCAGAATAATGGTGCTTTCTGGTGCAGTGCAACATCAAATATTGAGGTACAAAGTAGACTGGAATAGCAGAGTTGTGGAATACAAAGAAATGTTTTATGGGACAGTTTTTACACTTCGAACCCAATTTCTACCAGAAAGAATGACTGGTTACCACTCCACTGAACATGATATTGAATATTCAATATACACACAAAACAACAAAGTGGGGTGATGTTAATTGAATTTTTTCCTGAGTTTTTTCTTGGCTTTTTTTTTTTTTTTATTTCAGTGATATTAATTGAATTTTTTCTTGGGTTTTTTTTTTTTGTATGTTGAAAATTTGTAAAATTTCAAACCGCCAAACCGATTCGCATCCATCTGCCAATCCGCCAAATCCGCATCCGCCGGATTGGCGGACGGATGCGGATTGATTTTCACCAATCCGCCAATTTGGCGGACGGATGGCGGATTGGAGGTTTCGTGGCCGTAACCAATCCGTGCCCACCCCTAGAAAATACATTAGTTTTCCCTGCAGTATTAGAAATGAATCTTCAAAGAAAATTAATCTGTCCAAGGAATTTTTGTAATTCTTTCTTACTTGATGGAGGTCTGGCTTCAATGATAGCTTTGGCTTTATTCTGATCAATCTGTATTCCCTTCTTGTGTACTACATAGCCCAAGAAGTTTCCTGGCTGTCCTAATAAAGCCTGCCTTGAGGAGCCTAAGAATTTCCTCCTTGACCTTCTGAATCACCTCAGGGCTCATTCTTCTTGGTTTTTGCTTGTATGGCTTGAAATTAGGCCTCATAGGGAGCTTATGTTCTACTAATGACCTATCCAATCCTGGTAGTTCATTCTAAGACCATGCAAAACAATCTTTGTATCTCTGCAAGACCACCAACAACTGGTCCCTGTCAAGAGCATTCAACCAAGCACTTATATAGGTGGGCTGCTGTATAGAACCTTCTCCTAAGTCCACTTTTTCTAAAGGGTCTTGTACCTGAGAACTCACTGATGCTTCTTCTTTGATTCCTTCTGACTTTGAAGCAATCTTCTTGCTTTGTCCTGCTCCCAATTTCTTTGATTCAATATCCTTACCCTTCTCCTCATAGACAAAATCTGTCCACAAGGCTTCTTCCTTCTGTATCTCCTGGACTTTTGTTTCAATATCCAAAGCACATTATTTATCCAAGGCCAAACATTTGACCTGTTACTGTTCCTGCTTACAGCCAATTATCATGGCTTCTTTCTCTTGCTCTTGCGCTTTCTGGACTATTGATTTTATGTCCAATGCTGAGAACTTAATTAAAGCCAAAGATTTAGCCTCCTGGGTTCCATCTCTTTGCCTACAACCAGGCATCATTGTCATCCTTATCGACAAACTCTTCATCAGCACTTTCTTAGACTAAGTGCTTTAGGTGTGCTAATTCCTCATCAGCCGTCACTTCGGCTGATCCATCAGGTTTTCTCAGTATACTGAATGGTGCCACTCCTTCTGTATACAATTTGGCCTCTGCAAAATTTGCACAAGCTATGAAGGGTTGAAGATCTGCATTGATCTCCTCTGTCTCTCCACTACCCAAGGCCATCATTATTTTCTGATGTAGAGAGGAAGACACACATTTGTTGGTGTGAATTCAATCCCTACCAAGTAGAGCATTGTACTTAACATTGCTGTCGATAACGAAGAATGCAGTCATACAGTCCTTAGTTCTCACACTCAGGTTGATGGGCAAAATGTCTTGAGCCATCTGTTTGTCTCCAGCAAAACCAGCAATGGTTGTACTGGTTGGGATTAGCCTATGGTTCCTCTTTCCTAGTTTTTTCAAAGAAGATTTCGGAAGTAGGTTTACTGCTGCCCTATTATCCACCAATACCCGGTTCATCTGTATCCCGTCGAAGAAGGCCTTGATATACAAAGGTTTGACATGCTGTGTCATGGATGTTGTGGGATACTCAAAAGGTTATGAGAGGTTTATACTCACCTCTTCCTCACTCTCATCTTCAGTTTCCATTGGTGTGGCCACTTCGGATTCGTCTTACACCATACTCACTTGTGAGTCTTCACTGGAAACTGAAATTGGGTCAATCTCCTGACCTTGGTTGTCATCTTCAGCTTGAAACTCCTATGGTAATATAAGCACCATATTCACTGACATCGGAGGAAACGAGCCAAATTGGACGACTGGCTGTACTTGTTTTTCTTCTTGGCCAACTTGTTCAACTACTTCAGAAGCATCTTCCATGCTGCATTCTGGGACTTCAGTAATAGTAGCTTTCTTCGATTGGTCTATTTCTGCTGGTTTTTCAACCAAAAATGTTTGTTCAGCCATGAAGGCTTCAAACATCTCTTCCTCAACCATCTCCTTTCTTTGGCCTAAGCCGACTTCTTCCTCTATCTCACTATCACTTTCCATCAAAGCCTTTTCCAATCCTACCAAACTGGATCTTTCTTTGGCTTTTAGTTCGGAATGAACTTTGGCCAATTGTTCTCTGCTGCAACTCCTTTTATCTTGAAGAATCGACTTTGGATCATGATCTGACTTTGAATTTTCTTCTCTTTCTGCCTAGCTCTTTGGCTGGACCAATGAAGAGCTTTCTCCACTTTCTTTCAGATCCTTCTGGTACTGAGTGTACCTTCGTTGGATCTTCTTTCTTTGGGACCTAGAAATCACTGGGACCATATTTGGTTTCTTTGTTTTTGGATGCTTAAGTGACACCCAATTATTTGGAGCCACCAAAGGAGGTTTAACCATCCTACCTTGGTCTCCAACCACATTTCTTTGGGTAGACATTTCCCTAGGTTTGTTTTGCATGACAAACCAATCTGGAACTCCAGGCACCCACGAACCTACTAGCCCAGTTGTTGAACTGTCTCTTTCTCTCTTCGAATCCATCTTCGAAGCTAGTTGTGAAGGCCACTGCTTGGCCCTAACTCCCTGTTTGGGCCCAATTCAGGTCTTCCATAAGGGTGACCACTTTCCATCCTACGTAAGGCTGCTCTAGGGGGCCAATCCCTGGCTTTGATCCCATGACTTGAACTCCTTTCAGATCTCCTTTCAGGATAATTTTCCTTCATTCTGTAATAGTTAGGTGGTCTGGATTCATGTAGAGGTCTTTTGCCTTTGGAGTGCACTCTAGCGGCTGTTGGCTCAGCCATTAATAGCTACTGCCTAATACCAGTTGGATATGGCCTTTTGTTATAAGCACTAGTTGGTTTTGGACACCTTTGTACATCTTTGTAATATTGTTTTCCATCAATCGGAAGCCTTTTCAACCACTTGTAGCTCAGCCTGCATCTGGGACACATTCTTTGCATGACTGCTGCCTCTAAAGAATCATTATCCAGTGCTTCTTCATCAGAGTCTTCCCTCTGGTCTAAGAAACCTTGTCCAATAGCTGGTAAACTTCTGGTGTCTTTCTTGATAGTATTCTGGCTAGCAACATGCATTTGTACATTGACTTCTTCCAACTCCTTGAAGGACAAGTTTTGGAAGTTTGGCACAATAACATTGGCTGCCACTTCTCCAATTTCTGGGAATGGATTGGTAGCAATCCCCATGGCCTTTTCTGCTTTAGCTGGGAATTTTCGACTCCCCTTTTGAATATGCTCCTGGATCCTGTCTCGAAAAACAATGTAGTTTTTAGTTGAGTGAGACCAAGAATTATGTCATTTACAATACACTTTTCCTTTAAGTTCCTCTGGAGACGGAATTTTGACTCCTTTTGGTAACTTCAGGAAGTTTGCAGCAAGCAAATGATCAAAAATGTCATCTGCCTTTGTCAAATCGAAAGAATATTTCCTATGAAGGTTTTTCTTTTTAAACTGCTGGTTTATTGTTGTGTCTTTGTGAATTAATGCTTCACAGATCACAGGTTCTTTCCCTACAATCTCCGCTGCATCAATCTCATAGTTAGGATCCCTATAATACGTCTTGTATGATGCATTACTTCGATCTTGTTTTTCTTCTAGTAATGCTTCATACCTACACACCTTACAGGTCAGTTCCACTAAGTCTCTAAACTCAGTTGAGTCAAACTTCTTTCGAAGAGTAAACTCTAGACCATTTTGAGCAAATCTCACAAACTCAGGCTCTGGTAAGACAATCCTACATTTGTTTTGTGCTCTTTTGAATCTGGCAACAAATTGAGTAGCCTTTTCATCAGGCCTTTAACTCAATCTTGCCAAGTCTGCCATAGAAACTTCTGGCTCCGTTTGGAAAAATTGGGCATGAAATGCCTCTTCCATCTGTTGCCAAGTTTGGATAGAGCTAGGTGTAAGGTTAATATACCATACAAAGGCTGCCCCAGTTAGAGAATTTGGGAATAATCTCAACTTCATGTAATCATTATTAGTAAATTCACCACATTGAGCAGCGAACCTAGCAATATGCTCCACTGTTGATTAGTTTCCATTCCCATAAAAAAAAGCAAAGTCTGGTATCCTAAATTCTCTTGGGTATTCATGTACCTTATCTACCCATTCTGGATATGGTTTCCTATACACAGGAGTTTGAACCCCCCGAGCTATCGGTCCACACATCTCTCTAACAATGTCAGCAATCTGGTCCCTAGGAACCAAATTTTGTGCTTGTTGAACCACTGTTGAAGGAACAAACACAGGATTTGGTGGACAACCTTGTGCCTGAGGTCCTCTTGGTCCATGGGGTGGCACATTTGGGACTGGTTGTCCTTGTGGTGCTGGCTGTTGTTGAGGGTATGGGTAACCCCTCTGAGCCTGTCTTGCAAAAGAACCTGCGAAAGGTGCTGGAACATGTGTTGTGTCTCTTCTAATTGTAGGGAACCCTTCCAACCCCCCGGGTGTAAATTCAAACAAAGGATTAATGAACCCCCTCGTGCCAAGTATGGCTTCGAACATGGGATTTGGAAATATCATTATGCCATTATCTTGTGTTAGGCTAGATCCATCAATTTGCATGGCTTCACTGTTAAGTGATGAGGCATTTTGATTTGCCATTGGCCTCGAAAGAGGTTCATACCAAGACTGAGATGATGGTCTTTCATAGTTTTGGTTATTAGTTTGACCATTAAAATGTCCATTAATTTGCATAGGCTGTTTATCTCTAGCCAATCTTTGCTGAGGGACATTTGAAATTTCCTCCGTATATCTTATATTTGTTGGTTGGTGGGTATTCATTCGATCCATGAAGGACATTGCCCACCTTTGCATTGTGTTCATTAACTGCTGTCCCATGGATTCATTGGCTGAGTAGATGGAACAGTGGATGTTCCAATTCCTTGGCCTCGTCTAATATTTTGAACATGTGGTACTTGTTCCGAAGTGTTGGTCTGTTCGACCATAGGTTCTGATAGAACAAGTATTTCCAAAGGATGTGTTATCACATTATTCTCTAGATTAGGTATTTCTACCTCTCCTTCCACGCCTTCTTCCAAGCGTTCATTTTCTCCTTATCTCCTAGGTCTAGCCATTTCAATTAGTCCCACTGGGCGTGCCAAAAATATATGTTGGCTTTTTTGGCTTTCGAAGGTTATTTTTGTAATTGTGAGCGTGCCAGCAAGGATCAATCAGTCCTTACAGAATGTTAATTGCCAACCAATTATTAGATGATTGTGTTTTAGTTCTTTTAGCCTCAATGAAGAGGACTTTTACTGGTGGCTTTGTTTAGGAAAATTAAGTAGACAATAACTAAATGAAGAACAATTATAGCATTTCATTAAGTAAAATGAAAGACTTACAAAGATCCAAATCAGCCTCGTAGAGGTTTACAGCAACAAACTACTTGAAACTACTCCTACGAACGAAGTGCAGTGCAAGAATTTGAAGTACAGAAATGTAAAGAACAAGAAATGTAAAAACTGGAAAGGAAATAAAGTAGATAAAACTGATTTTTTGGATCTGAGTCTGGGGGGGCTTTCTGAGGCCTTCTCTGTTATTTATATTTCTCAATGACAACCGTCGAACTGCATTTCTAACCGTCGAACCATCCTTCCATGATTGTTGATCATGTTGCCTTATAGTTAACTCCACTATGCCATATCTACAGTTAGGTTTCTCCTCTTAATTTTGAATTTAAATATGAGTAACCGTTGAAGTTACGTCATCTTGCATCTCTTTGCTGATCCAGTGCTACGCAGATCTACAAAAAACCAATACTAACTGTCACGTGTATGATTATGATTGAAGACTTGAATTGCTTTCTCGTATTGTCCTCATCCTGCCACATGTTAAACTGTGATTGGCTTGTACAAAATATGCAGCCAACAATATCATCAGGTAATTATTGAGCATATTTCTTAAGCTAAGTATTTCAAAACATTTTCACTTAATAGCCAAAGTCATCTCTAGGCAAAGATGTCAAAAATTTAGCAATGCACTAATTGTACACTAGTCATACTTCGGCATAATAATTCTATGATTCAATCTTTATCATACGATATAATTGTATATAACTTTAAATTTTAAAATTAGATGCATGACAACTTCATAAACTTTAGCCTAGGCAAAAACCAACCGTTAAAGTTATCAAAATTTTGCATTGTGCTATGCTATATAGCACAATATAAATTTTAGCACACTATTAGAGACATTTTCTTTTTTCTTTTTTTTTCAATTTCCAAAACTTGACTTTGGCATGGGATTTTGCACCACAATGGAATTGCTCTCATAAAATTCGAATTCTTGAACTAGTTTTTTAAAATGCTTGTCATGATTGAATTCAAATTACCAAATAGTGTTTAATGAAATAATCGTTAGGTTAGAATATTCATTTTCAGTTTTAGTTTATTTAAAAAATACATTGTAAACTGAATCATTATTCATCACAAAATTAAACATCATTCTTCAAGTAAGTTAAAAAATAATTATTCTATTTTATTTCACCTTCATTTCACGAAACCACACACTATCTTAACATTTGCTTTTAATTTTCTTTTATTTGACACTTGAATACAAGAAAATAAATTATATACATAGGATAACATACAATGAATCTACCAAATGATTAGAATATATGCTTTAATTAACATTTGACGCATGTACCTTAACTAGCAAAAGCATAGATCAATAACATATGCAAGTTGGTGACATTGTGAATATTAAAGCTAAATCAAACCCACAATTAATCTAATCAGAGAAGAATTCATAAACCACATGGCCACTAGTAAAGTTCCTTTTGTTGAAAGCTGCAAGAAAAGGGTCATACACGCCAAAAAGAGATCATAGAGTAGGTATTTTACGATTTCTAGTCAATCTAGCTCAAATCTGTTAATTTTTCATTGCCATGCTTAATAAATACGTGCTTCCAATTGATGATATATTAAACAAAAGCCTTTGAATTAATGAAAGAAATAAATATGGCAAATTATATTAATAGGCTCTACATTTTGTTTCTTTTGTTTTTTTTTTTGTCCCAACTTACATTTTGTGTCTTATATCATATATTAGTCTCTACAGTTGCAATTAATTCAATTTTGACTAATTTTAGACTGTCAATTTGATCTAATTAATAACACCATTATTATTTTTTTACGAAAAATGATTACTGAATCGGTTAAAATTTATTTACTGAATTAAGTAAATTTTTAATTTTGTCTCTAAAAACATGACACATGCCCCACTAATATGTATATTTTCCATTAAACTACTAACAATTATAATCAATATTAGACTAAATTAAAAAGTCATAAATTTAATATCAAAATTAATCTAATTAAAATTATAAAAATCAAAATGATACAAGGCCAAAATACAGGACTATGGACATAACTTACTCCAAAAAAAATAGCAGAACTAAAATGTAAATTCTAAATTTAAGATCCATAGCTGTAATGAAACTCAAACACAAGAATGCTCTTTTGTAATTTGAGCCAACTTAATTCAAGTAGAACAAAATAATGCTCTAACCCTCGGTATAATTTGTAATTGAGAAAATTATACCGTCTTTTCCTAAGTTGTAAAAATAAATAAATAATAAACTCCACAAATTTAGTATAATTATACTGACTTTTTTTTTTTTTTAAATACGACTAAAGGAATTAAAACTAATTCACATGGTGTGAAGACACAAGAATAAATAAATAAAAAAAATACATTTCAGCGTAAAAAAATATAATATCATTTTTTTCATTCATATGACTAATGAATTATTTATAAAAAACAAACTAAGTATCATGTGAATCAAGACGACACAGAGCTATTTATTGAGAAGCAGAAAACATGCAATATATTAAAAGAAAAACATCATCTTGAACCCCAAAAGGAAGGGTTATGAAAACTGAATCTTTTGTCATCATGTTGAAGAGAGATTCAATCAACTGTAAATCTTACAATAAAACATGATTTTTGTGCATGTAACTGGACATGTACAAAGGTTCATCTTACACAGCATTCCTGTAAAATTACCAGCCTTAATGAGCCTAAAAAATACAGGGAAAAAAAAGCTGATACCCGAAAAAGGCAGCATCCCAATATAGGTCATTATAAAACCTTCAAATATTAACAATGAACAAGTCAAAAAATTACATGGATTACAAAGAATAATGTTAAAAGAAGAAAAATGATCAGCAGTAAAAGTGAGCTTGATAAATATTCCACATTGCAAGGAGCACCGCCCCTAACCTAGAATCATCAACGCCGTGGTTTGTGCAGACGAGGCCGATTACAGAAAATCCTACCGTGGGCTTTAACATATGCAGCTATTGCTACACTCATGCTTGCCCACAAGGTTGAGAAGAACAAGTGTCGAAGATCATATCGAACTGAAAAAAAAAAAAAATAAATAAGAAAAAAAGAATTTGCATGAATGTTGAGAAAGCAATACTTTGTATTCAAGTAATACTAATACCTAGACAAATGCACATTCCATATAGGCCAAGTTTGGTTAGGATGAAAGTGGTGGAAAGTGTGGGGGAAACAAAAACCCACTTTTCTTAAGTTTGTTCTGAATGAAAGTTGTGGAAGTTAATTTTTCTACAAAACCCATGGTAACATAGAGACTAAGCCTTTAGTTTATTACCTCCCCCCCCCCCCCCCCCCAATTAAAAATTTGTTTGTAAAAGTGAATACTTATAATTAGAATTCATTTATCTTTTTCCTAGAAATTTTTTTATCCTAATCAAATTCATACAAAGAGCATATTTTCTTTTCCTTTTCACCAATTATTTCTTTTTAGTAACGGACTCCATATGGAATAATGCTATTATAGTAGAGGGCTTAAACCTTTACCAAAGATATTATGGAACACAAGGACTGCAGAATTTACCCAAATAAAGAAAAACTCACCTTGACTCAATGACAGTATTGTGAGGAAGAATCCAAGCAGGACCAGTGACAAAGCCAGTGGAAAGGACTGCAGAAACAAATTCATGAGATTGTCTGTCAGAAGGAGAAATTTATTGTTCCATAATTTTCTAGCAGAAAATTTGTCATAAAAAAATTCATCATAGCCAAAAGGGAAGGCAAGAAAAGAAAGTGGAAATTATTGAAATTATATTTCAGACTTCCACCATTATCACACTAAAATAGGGCTAACATTTCGAGGAATATGCCTCTTGAAAATTAAAATGACCACCGAGGTGTCCATGCTTCATATGATCTAGCTATACAAGTCACATTCCCTAGAAACTCTCAAGAACTTAACAAAGACAAATATACCATGAAGAGAGAGAGAGAGAGAGTGGCAACAAAAATATAATAAATTGGTATTGTTTATAGATTTTATTAGTGATAATTAACATTTTGCTTCTTACATTTTGTGCATGCATACCTCTAAGCATGTGACTATATATATGATTAATTTTCCTAGTTCATGAAAATGGCACCAGATCAAAAAATCACGATCATTATGACGAGTACAGATGGGAAGTAGTACTTTCTAATAATTTTTTTTTTAATCCAGACGGCTACTTTTCAGACAATAGCACAAGTAGACAACAAAATGTAGCTGCAACTTGTTAATTACAAGTTGATTATTAGTTAATCGCACTAAAATCTGATTTAGGCCAATTGGATGCCATACTACCATTATCTTACCCACCACTAACAAAAATGTAACTCAACTCAAATAAGCTTTAATGCCAACTAAATAATTAAATTCTACTGAAGGTATGTTCATAAAGATGCAACTAAATGTTTTATTAATGCAGCACACCTCCTTTCTTCAGTCTTTGCCCAGTAGTGTGATTTGAATAAACAAATGTATGTTAAAATTGAATGACAGAAGAAGCTACTTTGGATGATAATGATATGGCAATCTTCATTATTCAAGTTACAAGAAAATCAGAGAGAATCATTCACATTTTAAATGCATATAATATAACTAAACAGTTGTTTGGATTGTACTCACAGCTACAGCCTCAAGGCCTCCTTTTTGAGATGTAGGGGCGATATCTCGGGTAACAGAAACAATGTAGTGTCCCTGTAGGAGATCAATTGCATCCTTCACACACATGTCCCAACAGAGTAAAATTTGTCAGGATTGAATTTGAAAAATAATAAAATAAATAAAACAAGATGAAAGGTAGAAAGATTAGTAGGACATAATTGTTAAATGCATAATTGAATGACAAAAGAAACTGATGATTCTAAAATTCAGCAGACTAAAAATGATCATTTTTCAGATAGAATGATACAAAACAAACATCCCAAAAATAACTTTTAGGCTGATGAAGATTTTGCAAGAAATAAAATTAGTTGCTTAACAAATCATTGCATACATAACACACAAAAAGCAGGGTATGGGAAAGAAATTATTATTCAATTAGAACAGTACTTGCAGCAGTGGATTTTGTTTATAAGGTCAATACAACTGATTTCAAAATAGGATTGTAATAGATGTACTTTCACCACAATAACATATAGATTTACTAAAAGCAAAAAATCAGGAAAAATAAAATCATGAAACAAATCCTTTATAAACAGTAAACTATAAGAATTAACTTAATAAGACTACTATGTTTTCCCAAACAATTGAAAATTTGAAGTACGATGCTTTTTGTTTACTTATATGTTTTCTAAACAATCAGCTCATTATCAAGGAAAATTTAGCTACTGCCAGGGCAATGTACAACAATTAGTAGCATCAAATGATTACAATCGCTGCAGCAAAGTCATAACCTATGCAACAAATATATATGGTAGAATTCTGTAAGAAGTAAGTATCAGACACATTCTACACCTTTATCCAAGTATCAAGTGTCCAATACAGGTATTTGATTTATTTTGAAGATTCCATCTAACATAGGCCATAATTGCTTTGGCAATAAGCTTAATTTTGTAATACTAGAAAATAGATGACTACTATAAGTACATAAACTTTTTATAAGAACTATCACTCTCATGAAGTCCAACAACCTTGAAGTTAAAAAGAAACTACCAAAAAAAAGGTCTTTTAATTTAAATTTGAACTTGAAATATTAAAAATCCTATTTTGAACGAGTTTTTAAAAAATCTCAAAAAGTACAACATGAAGTCTTGAAATAACCCCACAATTGACCCTACTCAAGTACATGTGGCTCTGCCCCCAAGTACTCGACCCAACTTTGATGCACAGCGGATAAATTACGGTTAGGGCTGCAAATGAACCAAGCCAAGCTTTGATGTATTTTGGTTTGTCTTGGCCAATCAAAGGGTGTGCTCGGGCTAAGCTTGTGTTTGTGGTGAGCTCAATCGAACATGTTCAGAGTTGGCCATGATTGTTTCAAGAGCCAATCAAAACATGTGATTTTGAAGGGCATGTGCCTCTGGTGAATGAAAGAGTAAAAGAAACAAAAAACTAAGGGACAAAAGTCCATCTTGTAAAGACCATTTAAATAAGGTGTGGAGAAAATTTACAAACGTCAGCCAGCTATGAGACAGCTGATAAAAATATGACAACAAAAATTTTGTAATGGAATATGTTATAGCAGTTATGAGGTAGATCACATAGCTAAGACACATAAATACTTCATTGCTAATCTACTACTTCTGGATCTAAATTCAACAAACTAAAAGCATTGAAGGAATGAAGTATACCAACCTGTTTTGTCCCATCAACAAAGTTATTCAGGTAATAGCGTACAAGGGCATTACAGCCATCTTTAAGAATCCCTCGGACTGTACGCTGGCCACATCTACAAATACAACACAGTTATATACAGACAATTACAAGTTGTGGCAAAACATTTCAGTGTGACACATCATCATAAATTCCCCAGTCAACATGTTAGGAAAAAGAAACTAGAAGATTGGTTTATTTGCAATGTCACATCCGGGACACTAATTTACCTTCTTTTCTTTTTTTTTGATAAATATCTAGGACACTAATTTATGAGAAACATGAATTCGTTCTGAAAAACAGAACGCACAAAGAAGGTAAGCAGAAATCTGTATGTTACATGCTAGCATATGCAAATTTCTTGGAGGTCTTTTGTGAAAACAGATCCTTGGCTACAAGTATCAAAATTAGACTTGGTAATGGTAGGGCCCAATCCAACTTGGTATTGGCTAAAATGCAATGATATGCACATTTATTGAACTAGAAATCCCAAAAAATATAAAATATATATTCAAAAATTAATATAAATTGAGCATAAACATTTTGATGCAGAGCATTAGGAGTTGTTATTTAGGTACTAGCAAAAGAAGATCCCAAGAAGACTAAAATCTGAAATTTATTTACTGTTTGATATTTCCTCTGTTAGTCAGTCATTTAAGTATTTATCCATGGTATATTTTTGTTGTAGTACTTTTACTTAAAAGATCATGTAACTTTTTAAGTCATGTGACTGCTTAAGGGCTAATTAGTCATTTAATTTTCTTTCATTTTTAAGGACAGAATAATGGCCCTTAGATTAGATTTAAATAAAGGGCTGAGATCTTTGTTTTGTTAGGCAAATACTATATGCATATAAAGGGTTGTGGCTGCTTGCATTTTAGGAGTTCTTCAACCATTCGTTGTGCAATTTCAAGTCTGTTTTGTTAGAATTGTTCGATTCGCGATTCTATTCATATAATTTGATACGAGTTTCAACAAAAACGATTTGAAAATCGTATTGTTGAATCGGAAATTGAGTGAACCGTGCAATTCAATTTATGATTCACTACAATCCATTATTATTCACTGCGATTCAGTCCTATTTTTGTTTTTGTTTAAATAATGCATGAAACGACGTCGTTTTGGCCAAACTTATCAAGATATATAGAAGAGATCAAATAGTTATATTGATACACATGATTTTATATGTATATAAATAAATACAATTTAGTTATATTGATATTTACTTCATTTTAAACACTACATGTGTATTTTTGTGTGTATAAATATATAACATTGTATATCATAGAAAAACCCAATCCCAATTAGTACATATTAATATGTATTTGGGAGGGGAAAAGATTGAGTACACACCTAACCTTTGGCATAATATGCAAATTGATAGTCCCAAGACTTGAATTCATAACCTCAAGGTTATTAGGCCAAGTCTTAACTGTTAAACCAATGGTCATCCCTTAATAATATTGTATATCATATGAAATAAAATATATCTTGCAATTCACGATTCACTCTTTTAGCAAAACGACTCACAATTCGATTCGCGATTTGACAAAAATGGCTACAACTTTCTTCATCTCTTTCGCTTAGGGATTGAGACATGGGTGTTGAAGCTAATTGTTAGATTATTCTTAGCTCTCTGATTCCCCTTCTTATCGATTTAATCTTCTTTTCATTAGTGGATTGCATAACATTTCTAAATATCCAAGGAATAAAAATCACCTCACAGGCTCTATCATATACTCTACGAAACCATTAGAAAACACATAGTATTAGGTCAAAATTAGAGTTTATTAGTAAATATAAAAAGATTGAATGAAAATGTATTTTGTAAAATTTGACATATATAGGTATAGATATCAACAAAAATAAGTAAACCTACTATAACTAATAAGAATCAATTGTTTCACATGAAAGGAAAAAGAAGGCGTAGCAGGTGAAGAAGAACAAGATAAATATCTGACTTCAATTAGTTTCCACTCCAAAGCTTACCCAAATCTTTAAAAATTCAGTGGAATCACTAAAAATCTAGGGTAGGATAGCTCGGATATCTCAGAAAAGACACGAAAAAAGTGAGTTGCTTGCAAAGGCGTGAATCTTCTATTTCTATAATTTATTTATTTATTTATTGTAATATTTGAGAAAAGGTCAAAAATGAGTTTCAAATACTCTATGTTCACAGCAGTTCATAAGCTATATGTACAATTTATCCTTGTTTGATTTGGTCAATGATAGAGTGGATATGCATTTGTATCACTGGTATGCATCACTCATACAAACTGAAGCACGATAAAACAAGATGGAGCATAACCAGGGGCAGACAATGCATCAATTTTGATTAGAACTCGTATAACAGTTGTTTTCACATTGCTAACAGCTGATAGTGATCAATAGGCGAAAAATCAAAGCATGCAGAAAGTCCTGGAGATCCAACATAAAAAGTTGCCCATCCTGTAGAGATTAAACTAAATGCCAGAGCAATTTCTATACCATATGAATGGATGTCTGCAGACTGATCAATTTGAGCATTAAGTTTCGCACATTGCATCATGCAGATGTAAGAAGAAAGCAAATATTCACAACCAATTTCATTCACCTTCAAACTGAGTAACATCTTCTATTGTAAACTGACAAGTGTGAGCACAAACACATATTCACACACATGAGCACAACTTCAAGGCAGATCAATGAAAACTTACCTGACAAAATCTCCTTTCAAAGCAGGAGTACCAGAATACTGGATGCTTATGTCATCCCCATGATTTGCCCATACTAAAAATTGAGAAAAAAATATGGAAAAGAAATAACATTTAAACAAAAACAATCCAGAATATATGGTGCATTCTAAAAAATCCATAAAATGATAATAAGTAACTAGCACATGGAGGCAAATAAAAATATAAGGAATGCAACTCATCTACCCAAGGCAGATAAGTCGATGACAATTATAAAAATACTCACAAATCTTGAAGTTGTCATCAAAATTTGGATGTGTACTAATACTTTCCTCAGCATCAAAATACCAATCCTTCTAAGTTGAAATTCCAACATTTTTCGACCAAGCATGCTCTGCAACAATAGATCATGTTACCAGAAGGTACAAAAGAACAATTAAGCAAAGAGTGCACAGAATAAAATCATAGCACTCGAATACAGTGGACATATGCTCATTTGAATAATAATAACATTTTCAAATAAATCTCTCTCTCTCTCTCTCTCTCTCTCTCTCTCACACACACACACACACACACACACACACACACGTGCTTCTAAAAGCATCCACAAATTGGGTGTTTGGGATGTTGCTATTTTAGTAGGTTATTTTAGTTTTTTGCTATTTTAGTAGGCTAAAATTTTTGTATTCGGGAAGATGATTGGATTTTTTTGTAGTTGGATGTGATGTTTGTGAGAGAAAAAGTGAAATGATTATGGGTTTGATGTGATATTTTATCTTATTTGCTATTTTAGTCTATTTTGTCTTTTTGTGAATTTTAGCCTAAACCAGACTATTTTTTTTCTTGCCAAACACCCCCAAAATCATATTTAGGGTTTTGTGAGGCTGAAAAGACATTATAAAAATCATTTATGTCCTTGCAGTATCCAAGTACAGGCACATGCACACAAACAAATCAACCATATGCTGAGGTGCCAGAGGATAATCAACAGATAAAGAATCCTGGGAATATAAATGCCACATACACAAAAAAAAAAAAAAAAACCTTCCGATGAATACGAAAAAAGATATGGAAATTATTGTATTGATGGAGAATAAAATAAATGTAAATCAATAAAGTTAAGACCTCGCTAGCAAAAGAAGAAGTAAAATTCAAAATATTACTCAGATATATTTCTATTTCTTGGTTTTGTTTCGTGTAAAACTAGTATTAAATTTCTAAGCTCCCCTAGGAGCAAAAACAGGTAGAAACCATGAAAGGAAAATAATATTCTGTGTCAGTTTTGAAAGGTTGAAGGAATCATTGTCTAAAGGTGCAACCCAGGATTGCAAACCCTGGAAAGATCACTAATCCAGTTACAAAAGGTTTCCTATTATATACTACAACAAATTAAAAAATGGAAAAAAAAAATTACCATGCTGATTGAACTGAACATACCTGGGTAACATTTGTACGGTCTAAGCAATCAATACAATTGGTTCTTACAACTCCAAGTTGCTCCTCAACTTTCTCACTTTTTTCATTCAAAAGAAGGTACCTACCATTTGAAGCAACGTGAGAAATTTTAAAAATAAGAAGTAAATCACAAGGAAGACATGAAACTGTTTCTGTAATTGCTCAGAGAAAAACTGATTTGGAAATGTTCATTTAAAGTGTCCAAAATATGAACATGTCTGACTATCAAAAATAAATAAATTAAGGATCTCAATATATTAAATCAATCAATTCATATGATTAAATACTCATTCCAGCATGCATATTCAAAACCAAAAAGAACTGGAATGTATAGAATAACTGTCTCATCTAAGGTAACTAAGTCATTTTGAAAAACAACTCTGACCAATATTACTGCAACTGAGTTGGTACTCTCACCAATATTACTGCAACTGAGTTGGTACCGTTAGATCATCACTAGTCCCAATGGGCCCAACAATGTATATTAAGTTATCCAACACACTCTTCAAATGCAATCTCGTCTTGCATATAGGGATGCAAACATTCATGGGAAATTCTGTTGGGGTGTGTACCAAATGCACCTTAGTTACGAGCTTTGTGGTCTTTGGTTATGACCTATTGCGGTGTTAGTTATGAGTCATTGTGATGTTGGTTATGACATTATTTCGGTTATGATCCAAGAGCTCTTTGATTATACCTTATGTGGTGTTTGGTTAAAACTCCTTTCTTTTTTTCTTTTTGTTATAGTTATGACTTCCTTAGTATTAAGTTATGACATTTGTGGTGATCAAACCCACAAATGTCATAACATGCATATGGTACATACACACCCTTTTGAGGGTGTGTACCATAGCATTACCCGACATTGATACACAGAGAAACAAAATACAACTGGGGAATAGAAGCAATGGAAAGACTTGAATCGAAAACCTCTCCAACCTAAGCTCCAAGACTATATTAATCACCACTAGTTCCACACGCTTGAGTAGTTAAGGAATCGTTGGAAAATGGAGTTCCTTTCGGAGCAAGCCAGCAAGGAATTGTTATACCCTTTTCATTCTAGTTGTATAGGAGAATTTTCACCCAATCTAAAACTCCCAAGTAATGGTTGTGTTCCCTGAGAAATTAATGGATCACGGGATTGGGAGCAAGATCTTAGACAATCATGGTTTCGGCATTATGAAGTAGCCAATTTACTTTCTACAATGCATTGCAACTGGTCCAGTCTTTTGCAAGCATCTCTATAAAAATTATTAACCATACTTTTTTTTGTTTATATATAAAAATAATTAACCATACTTAATGTGTAGATGGATGCTCTTGAGGCACCACAGACCTTATTGTTTTCACAAAATGACCGCTTCAACAGACTTGTTCTCACCCCCAATTTTTCTTTTCCTTTTAGAAACTTACAGCACCTAAAAATAAAATATCCTGGTAGAAAATATATATCCAACCATGTAACAAGGAGATTAACTTTTGACTTTTTTGGGGGGCTTTGGATATGTAAAGTGTGGGAAAAGGGGGAAAGGCTACACATGAATCTATATTCTCTACATCATTAAAAACTGATCTCAGGATGGGTTCACTATCCCTATCCTCCAATAAATAAATAAAAATAAAAAATAAACCAAAATTACGTCTCATATTAAGGTTCAAATTTTCCAAATGATCAAATGGCCGCTGGTTCCTTTTTCCCCAAATAAACAACATTAAGCACAAAGGTACAACCATTCGTGTCATTCTTCTCTCTTTTGGACACTCTACACCCCTCTCCAACAACTGAAAACTTCAAGAACAGCTCTAGACTTAAGATTCACTTTTCCGCAAATTGAAATTTTTTGTTTTCCGTGTTTCTTTGTTTTTACTGAATTTTTTAAATTTTTAGATACACCTAACATAAATTCACTTAAAAAGTAAAATATTTATGAAAAAAATCTTTAGAAAATTCACTAAATACCAAAACAAAACAAAAAACAAACGAGAATTTAGTACATTTTTTGTTTTCTTGTGTATTTATTGATTTTTAAAAATATTTTTTTACAAATATTTTACTTTTTAGATGCAGCTAAGTAACATGCATCTAAAAAAGTAACAAAAAAATTGCTTAAAAATTTAAAAATATTCACTGAAAACAATAACCAAAAAAAAAAAACACGAAAAATAAAAAACTCAATTTCTAGAAAATTAAAACCAAACACACTGAATGCTTTTTTGGATTTTTCATCTGCACAGGGCTCACCCATAACCATAAGAAACTAATGCTCTGTCTCTCTCTCAAACAATAAAACCCATACATTTTCATAGTAACATTACAAGATGTGTTTGGATTTGTCCCATCAAATACTTCCTATTTGTGTCCAATTTATTACAAATACCAACAGGTATGTCTCCATGACTCTGTTACTGTCAAAATTGTCACAGGGTACACCAAGATACTGAATAATGTGTACAGATTTTATTAAGGTGCTCTTGGTGCCTAACAAAGCAGGATGTATGTCTATGATTAAATTAAATTTATTGACTTGAATTAACCCTTGATAAGCATATTAGAAAAAACAATGCAGAAGCAAAACAAATGTACAATTCCCTACTTGAAAAGCAAAACCATCTTCACATGTATACATTGAACAAAAAAATCATTCGAATACCACTATAGATCGCAAATACTCATAGCCATTGAGAAGAAACCATACCTATTTTTAACGAGGAAATCCTCAATTTGATCATACAGCATAGAGAGGCGCTCAAAATGAACGTGCCCACAAATATGATGAAAATCGAAGTGCAAATATCTACAAAGATGAGTAGGTATTAGAATTAAATAGAAGAACATAGTTTAATGAAAATGCAATATGAAAGGGGTTCCTACCTCACATCATCACTAACAACATGCTGCATCGAACTGGAAAATTTTTCACTTAAGCGTCCTTCCCCTCCATGCTGATAAAGAAATAAAGTTATTTTAGGAACGAACAACAAAAACAAAAAGTATGAAAATGTACTATAACTCACATGACAAAAATAAACACACTACACACCTAGCCATGCCCACAAACTAACCATCTCCTGCTTGGCTCATGCATCTACCTGAACGAAGAAAAAAATACCTATCTATCTACCTATTTCTCTATTTTGTCTATAAAATTTTCCAACCACTTAACAGTTCAGTAAGATAAGTCATGTTTTGCAATTCATCCAATCAATTTATTGCTCCCAAAAAATGTGTATCGTCACAACCTCCCTCGTGTGTGATCCCCCTCTCGCATCTGGAGACATGAAAAAAAAAACATGGTGCAAACAAATAGACAAAATAGAGTGCAAACAAACAAACAAAATAGGGACATTGGGGAGAATAATGCAGATGGAGAGACTTGAACCAAGAGCTCAAAAGCCAATGTCCAATTGCGACATTTGACAAGTAACTATCCTAAAAGCTTACGCTATTATTGAATGGGCCCTACAATATATATCAAGCTCTCACATGCTTTATTAGACTAACAAGTCAAAGGTCAAAATGTAATTTCCCCAGAAGGCTTATGTTGCCTTTGTCCTTGATTCCATGTTGTACTTGCAACCAAAATCATATATCTCTAATGCCTTTTATTATTTTCGATATTTCACCACCAACGTAAAAGATTTTGACACATAACATCAAAATCTATATGGAAAAAAGGGGGCCAATTTATTTAGTAGTTATTGATATGCTGATAAACAAATAGATTAACTGATCTTATATCATCACTAAGTTTTCCCTAATAATAGTTAGATATATACATGCATGTAAAAAAAATTGATCTGCATAGTTGTCAGCACAATGAGAAAAATATCTATTGACATCAGATGAATAATTCTGCAAAATTTTGTAACATCAAGAAATAATTACCTTGTTGACAAGATCAACGGCTACGACATTTCCATACTTTTTCCTTAAATCCAAAAAGTGTCGTTCAACTACTCGAGGCTGCAAAAAGTTTTGTGCGAGGAAGCAGTCCATTAGGAAATAAAAGGTGAGCAGAACAAAAACATACTATTCAGAAGGAAGGAACTATGAAACTCACTGCTTCCTCAGCTTTCACAATCTCAAACTTAGGCTTATAAGTCAAATCCACGATTTGTTCCCAGAGGAATGGTATTGACCCTCGAATCTGCAAAAGACAATCTAAAAAATAAAACCAAATGTAATGGATGTAATAGAACCACTACGCAAGTGTTTTTCAGTCAACAATCTATCAGAGCAAAGGGGGCAAAAAATCATTAACATTTAAGGTCTAACTTCAATGAAGATAACTATTGGTGTTGCTTCACAAAATTTGAAAAGAAACAGACAACTTATGATGACCTATTTCCCTTGCCGCCAAATATGAATTATCTGAGAGAAGATCGCAATATAAGTAGCTTTTCATGTCATATCGTATCATATGGACTTACCAGCTCGTTGAAGGAAAAAAAAGAAAAGAAAAGAAAAGAAAAGAAAAAGAACAACAAAAGGGAGCTTCTTGTTCGTTAATTATCAATTTAAAGCTTAAAGAGGCTTGGTTACTTAGATCATGGTATGACAAAACATCATTTACAGGCCATTCCCAGATTTGTCACTAGTCTTTAATCAAAAACATTACTTCATCTAAAAACGATGGGACTCGTGCAATCCATCATTTATAGTGAAAATGTAGCATTGGGTATTAGATTTGATGCATTTTGCCATTTATTGCAGTTAACCCTTAAGGCCCTTCTTCCATTCAATAGCAAAACATGAGTGATTGAATAATTTAAAGCTCACACATCACTACTAAGTGGCACAGTCAGTGTGATTGATAGTATTTTGACAGTGATTTATATCCCAGTTAGAATATTAAAAATTTTACAACCTGATGTAGGGCAAATGCATAAAACACTCCCCTATAGTAGTTGAGCCCAAATCTAAAATACGGCAACGGTGAAAAGAAGATTTTAAAGGCTGGTTTCAAATAGTTTTGTGACTGCAAGGTTGGGTAAGATTTTGGGCTTCTGATGGTTAGTATGACATATAAAAGGTATAAAGGTTTAAGATTCAGTTCAACAAGAAAAGAGGCATTTTTTTATGGCTGTTATGAATATGGCCTCTTTCTAGGGGGGACCAAGTAGGGATGACAACATTGCGGGGAGGATTTGTAGTGCTCTGTCCTCGCCCCGAACCATATTGGGATGGGCTAATTTTGTAGCCTTAAGAATGGCAGTAACAATAAAAATGAAAGGTGATATGGTATATTACGGATAATTATATTATTTATAAGTGATGAAAGTTAAAAGATATAAGATGAGAAAGAAGTGAAAATGAATGTTTAATGTTTTAGAGTATAGAGTATAGAATATAGAGGAGCTAAAAAGCTAATTTATTGTATAAATACCTAAAATAGTATTAGGCTAAAGAGCATTTTTCAGAGAATTTATTAAATTTAACTAATCGAATAGCCCTTGATAGAGCATAAGGGTGAAAAATGATTCATAGAGCCATCCCACTTAATTGGGATACATGGCTTAGTTTGGTTTGGTTTAATTGGGAAAGATACTGGGGTTCTAGAAACGTGGATTGGAAAAGAATAAAAGAAGAATGAGCATAAGAAACTAAGATTTTTGGGTGCTCCTATTTACACCCACAAAATTTCTCACAAAACCCACTCATGTGAGAGCATACTTTTCGATGGCATGTGAGAGAAAGGTGGATGCAATACCAAATTAAATGGTGCAAATAGAAGCACCCAAGATTTTCCCTTCTAAAAACCTATTTAATCTTATTAAGAAAAATATTACGACACAATAACATAATTTATTCCAAAAGTTGGTGACCCTACAACTAGGGTGGTCACCGACTCCGTGGCTTACAAAGCCTGCCCAACTCAGCTCGTAAGCATAAAGCTTCAGCAAATTGTATAAATCTATAGGGCCAAGCTGAGCAAACCTTTTAGGCTTGTTGAATTTTAAGGTCAGGCCAAGGAATGTCATTTGAGGTCTGGCCTGGAAAGGTCATATATAAAAATGTAATTGTATATATTTGCCTTATATTTTTGGGTAACTGATTTTGTCTTTAAGAAAGAAACCTACATTACACATCTTATAAAGAGGATAGTTAGAAGGTTTAAACTTTGAACTATGAACCTCTTTGTTTTAAAGAAGAATTTCAACCATTTGTGATATCTAGTAGTCATATGTGTGTAATTAGTGACATGATTTTATTCATTTAACAAGTAAATTAAAGGATAAATGGTAGGGCGTTGTAATTTCACTTAGAATCAGGCTTGGAATTTATTGTTTAGGCACAATGTTGAACCAGGTTGGGCTTGGACCACCATACAATTTATTACAAATGTAGTGCAAGCCCACCTCATGGCCACCCCTAAAATTTTCAAAATACCCCAAACCTATGAACCATTAAAAAAATAATAAATAAATCAAACAAATTAACTTTTAATACCTAACCCAAATAATCATAAAATAAGATTCCACTATAAGTAACTCGATTATACATGGTTCTAGTTGACCCCAAGTGGGTCTTGGCTCGAAATCAACGTTCAAATTTTGCTTCTTCCTCAAGTTTATTTTTTATTGCTCTTCTTATTGATTGCATCACAACCACAGAGAAAATTTAGAATTCAAGAGTAATCTCCTATCCCTTATGCTTTTCATCACATTCCATAGGGAGCTATGGCTTCTTTCATTTGAGTATAAATCTGTCTTCCCATTAAGCCCCCGGTAATGCAAGCATCAAACAAGCATCGCCATACATTCTAGCAACTTAACTTTAGGCTCTGTTTCATTAGCAAGATATTGATGGGAAATGTGGGGAAGAGAAAAAAAATCAAATTTGTTTGGTGTTTGATTAGCAAGAGAATCCTATCAAAGTGTTAGAAAGTGAGATTTCATGTACATCCCTCTTAAGCTATTAAACCTAACTATTGATTTCGCACAAAATACACAAGGAAATTTTATTTTCCCATGCATGTGGGCAACAGTTATCACGCTCTCCAAATTTACCCCTAGTTCCCTCCACTTGTTCTTATCGTCTTAAAATGGAAAAGGGCAATTAGGTAAAATATAAAAATATTTCTAGCGACTTTCATGCTTTTCAAACTGTAAAGTTAAAATTTTCATCTTGATCAAATGCATGCAAGAAAATAGATTTTTCTTTCTTTTTCCTTTCGTTCATTTCATTTTCTACTATTCACTTTCCATCATTATTTTCTTTCTACTCAAATGGAACCTTATGCACTTCTGTAGATTCAGAAGGATTAGTTTAGGTAGCTATCAAGTTATTTAAAATAACTTTCCAAAGATCTCCGTACATAGTTTATACGAAAAGTGCAACCTCTGCCTTTCAACAAATTCTACTCCTTTTTAGATAATCAAACATATTAGCTTCAAATAATTGAACATATTATCAAAGAAAAGCCAAACAATTTTCAATACCACAAGGTTCAGTAATTCTACTCTCCTTTTCTCACACTTTATGCTTCTTTAAGAGGGGAAAGAATCGAGAAAGGAGACAGTCATCAATAGTGTGTTTGCAAATGGGGAAAAAAAAAATTATATAGATTACCTGCACAAATGATGCTGTATGTCCGCTGAACTGCATGATTTGTTCACTTTCCACAAAATTAGCAACAAAGCCATCAGAATCAGCTCCTCTTCTCCACATCCGAGTGCCTTTGAGAAAAAGCAAGGCTACAATCAGCAAAAGTAGCATGGAAAAGAAGGAAAAAAACTAAAATCTGTTTATCATACTTCACACTGAACAATATTTAACTTGAAAAATCACATCCTGATGGCAAAAGCCAACAATATTAAGTAAGATAAATGTTACCAAAAAATTCTAACACCCTGGCAATTTTCATTTTGGAACACATGTTCCAAAATAGGGTACAGTTATGTTACAAAAGGGTGAATTTAGCGATTCAAAGCGATCACAAATTTTTCTTCCTATACATTTTCTTAAAAACAAAATAATGAACTAAAAATCTAGAAAGAGTGCAGTTTGGCATAAAAAATAAATAAAGAGGCCATTATCCTCCAAGAATTGTTTGTGCATGATTATTTTGAAGAATAATAAACTATCTTTTATTGGATGTCTAATTATTAAAAGAAAATTACTCACATTTACCTTAAATTCTAACTGTGATCTGTACAAGCCCACCTGTATGGAACCACATTTTCGAGCATATGGCTCACCACGTTGTTGTTGCTATTCCTAGAATGGTCCACGTGCCAGGTAACATAGACTAAGATCTATTAATTATGCTAAAGAAAAATTAACCAGCTTAGTCCAACATATCCTACTACATGGACTTAAAGCTAGCAAAGAAGGGCAAACAGCACGACATGCCACAACATAATTATTCATCCAGGAGCCGCCTAAAGGCGGAAAACAATACCAAAATGTATCAAAGGCTTTAGAGAGTTACTTATTCTGAAAATGGGAGCTCCAATGACATCTTTGAAAGCTCTAATATGGGTAACATGAGTCCATTCTAAAAGTAGTTAGGCATATGAATTTACTGGATCAAAGAAAGTAAGTGGCGTCTTTGGTAGTAAAATACCATAAACGAGTCATACAAATCTGAGTATTCGAGTGCTTATTAACTTCCCTAACCACAATTATGATTTAGGAACTAACAACCAGGGGAAAGGGGTGCTATGACCCTACAAACAATTTTATTTGGTAATTCAACGCTTAGATATATTGAATTATCTGGACAGCATAAGTTAGTATTATATTGCGCCAAGTGAAGTCACTAGCTTTTTGCTTCACCAATATCTTCCAGTGCCTTCCTAACTTTTTAAACCCAGCTCTTAACAGCATGAACCTTGAACAAGTTTGGGGGAAAATAAATTAACAAATAAAAGAAAAGCAGCAGTCAGGATTTTAATACCAGTTCTCCTGGTGCATCTCCGTGCGATAAGAGTAACATCAATAATGTCTTTTCCAATGGCTGCTTGAAAGTTTTGAAAAGCTGATGGTCCATTAAGGTGTAACTTCAAAAGTAAGGCCAGATAATACACACTCATCATGCATGAGCTGAACTAGATTAGATAAATGTTAAACTATGCAAAAGTCACCAATAGCCAACCAACAATGAGATAAGGATACTCCCTTGGATAACAGGAAGCAAGTATGGATCAAGCTGCACGTATGGGATATTATAGTTAGTGTACCATAAATTGAACAATGCTCTCGATAAAAATGAAACACAATGCTTATCTATGACTGGCAGCAAACCCACCTTATTATCTATGAGCACTTCCAACATATAGTTGTTCCAGAAAAACCTAGGGTCTGCCTGTGGTAAAACATTAGATATCCATGATAACACTAACATGATTAGAATGACAGTCACAAACATAAAGGTCGAAAACCATTACGTTATGTATATATAGGCACAACAAAAATGAACAGAGCACTTATTTAAGAAGCCCAATCATTAGACACACATCATAAAGACAAGTTCCATGGAACCATCTCAAAACATCAAAAACGGCTTACCTGTCTCCAAAGAGGAAGCAGCTTTGACTCATCACCTAAATTATGCAATCGTTGTGCACTGCAAGACACAAACTGTAAGGCATTGACTAGAAACAACATTAACTGTATTGAATCTGTAAAGACTTTAAGTGTCAATATCTATTAATTCAAGTTCCTTGCCTCGATTTATCTTTTTTAACCAAAGCTGTCTCATAAACAAAATTTCAGTTCTACAAATATGGAAAAAAGAAAAAAAAAATGTACAAGGTCTCAATATAGACTATTACTAAATAGTTAACAATGAAAAAACAGACTTTAGTTTCCATGAAATCCTAAACAAAAATCTGCCTCACTCTACTGTCTGATTGTTATAAGTTCTCTTAAACTGTAAACAACAGACCAACAGTTTAAAAGCACGAGACTATGTGGGTGTTTTTTCACAACCTAACTCATCTTTGGGGTTCTGGGTGGCATCACACAGTTTATGGTGTACATGGAATAACAAGTTGCAATACAAGATTAAAGAGAAAAATAATTAACCACTTAAGAAAGAGTATTAAAATGATGGGTAAATTGCACCGACCTCCCCCAAGGTTTCAAAATTAGGCACCTAGACCCCCATTTTTTACCTCCCCTGCCACTGAGATCTGTAACAATAATCTATTATTGACTAGGTTGACACAATAAAATAAAAACTAAAGTTATATGCAATTTTACATATTATGGACAGGGCCAAGCATAATTCCATTGTTACGGGGTGCCACGCTCTGTGCTTTCTTCGCTTCATCTTTCTAGTCAAATAATAAAACAAATAATTCCTATGCTATGGATATGTCATGTGTACTTTCCTTCTCTAATAATTAATAATGTAAGAGGATTTTTCATTTCTAGAGATTGGAAAGTTGTTTGTGATGTATAGGGTGTTTGTAGTTGCTTTTTCTTTTGATGTAATGGCCGTTGGATTTTGGAGCGGATTCCTCGTCCTCTCTTTGTAGTTGCTTTTGCTTCTTTGTTAATAAAATTTTTCATTGCCAATCAAAAAATAAATAAAAATAATTAACCATGCACCATGGAACAAAGTTGTTTCCTAAAACAAATTAATAGAAATTATTAGGTTATACAATGTTAAGCATAAGAGGGTCATCTGTAATACTTTCTAAAATATTAAATGTAAATAATAATACTTTGAATTTGATTTTGATAATTTAACATAAAATAAAGGTAAAAAAAAAAAAATTAAAATACCATAACATAAAATCCAAGTATCTTACAATGTCAAACTGTAAGCAAGGGTAAAAAAGTTGTCGTACGGAGTCAACCTAGTGATAGCAGAATATTCACAATAATTCCAGTGGCAAGGGAGGCATGGGCTATTTCTCATCTCAAACAAGGTAGTCCAAGCCCATGTTTGGCAATTGGTTAAAATAGCCAAAAAGTCAAAAAGCCAATACAAAAAGTCAACCTATTCTCTCTACTTATTTGCATGTTTTTTGTAAAAAGCCAAAAAGCCACTAAAAATGCCAATTTCCAAACAGATCCTAAGTGTCTGATTTCAAACTCTAGGGAGGACGGTGCAATTTACCCTAAACAATGCAAATAAATTAATATCAAAATCCTAAATAATTCATTGAAGAAAGAGGAGAAAAAAATGACACCAATAAGAGATACAATATATGCCACTATACCATTTATCACTGCAATTCCTACTGGTGTACAGTGTACTAAAAAATGATTCCCTATGTCCATGCCTAAGATTGGCATTAATAGAACCACACTGGACCAGCATATGCTGTACTACAAAACGATTCCCTATGTCCCTGCCTAGGATTGGCGTTAATAGAACCACATTGGACCAGCAAATGCTGTGGACCTTTGTCGAGTTTGGTCACACTGTAGAAACATGGACCTCTATTATTTACATGCGGAAGACCTGAATCAAACACCACTTAACTGATGCCAAAGGCATGTAATAACTGAGCAAACAGAGTTTTCATTTAAAACAATATTGTGAAGCTGGTCCACCCCTATGTTACCTAGAATGTGGATCGTTCCGGTACATGAAACGGGAACAGGAATGTAGTACACTACATGCTCTAAAATGTGGTACGATAAGAGTAGACTTATATATATTACACTTAAGAATTTAAAGTACTTTTAGAGTAATTTTCTTTTAACTACTAGGTATCCATTCTTTTTTTTTCCATTTAGCAAATCATTTCTATGAAAATTATGACTCATTTTTTATGTTTGTCTTGTCAAAACTTAACTCACCTTAGATTTTTGTTTATATATTTGATTTTTTTCTCCAAAGGTAACATTTAAATAAATATATTGGAAAAAACTTTTTGGATCGCATTGGATCACTAAATTTACCATTTTGGAACAAAATTGTATCATGTTTCAAAATGTGCGTACCAATACGTAAATCACTAGGGTATTAGCGTTTTCTGGTAACATAGGTCCACCCACTAATCCAATCAAGTGACCAAGTCTGTTCAACAGGTGTCAACCAGGCAGACCAATTGAGACAAGCAGTTACAATGTCATTGATTCGCATCCATTTATGATATATAAAAATAGATAAGCATTATGAATGAAGTAGTCAAATTCTGAATTTAGTATGAGAACTATTGAGTAATAATAAATTAATCTACAATAAAACAATATGGCATATGGGATTATTGATATGATCATCCTCAGTGTGATAACTACGTTAAATCAATAATTCTACAGAATGCAAGAGATTACACCTTTTAGTCTTTTAACATGTTAAAACCATGCCATTGCATAAAACCATCCTTTTTTTGGATATTCTTCCTGATATACCCTTTCTCCTTTTATAAAAAGGTTGAGAAGGTAATCTCACACAATTTAAATTGTGCCAAATCATCCATCATTCCCTCTAACCATCTCCCCAAGTATAGATAAATAACTGTAACTAAAAGAAAAGATGCCAAAGGTATAGCGGGCAATAACAAGCACACAAGTTGCGCCGCCCTCTAGTTTTGAAATAACATAATTGAAAAATATACATAATCTTAAGGTATATGTACCAAACAATGATTTAAACTTTTGCAAGAATGCCTATTTTAGGTAATGAGCTAGTTCACCTAAGTAAATTCCAATGACAACAAAAATTATAAATATTAAATATAGAAAAGGAAAAACAAAAAGATAAAAACAAGTTACCTCAGTGTTATATTGACATTATATGAGAAATACAACCCGGGAGTCTTCTCTGCAACACCTAGAAGCCCAGAAAATTCAGCCTCCATCTTTTTCTGCCAAATTCAGTTCACTAACAGAGTTAAAAACAATACTGAACAATTTAGTAAAAATAGACAGTAAGAAGAAAGTAGATTTACCTGTTCTACGGGGGAATTTTTAAGAGAATGATCACAAGGAAAGACCTTTAAGGATGAAACTTTAAAGATAGGATGCCCCAAGTAAGATCCAACACATTCACGTTCCGTTATTACTATTAAATATGACCCTGAAAGCATAATGGCAACATACTACGTTAAAATTATTGGGCAAACTGCAAGTCCAAAAATGAATAACAATACAAAAAGGATGTACACTTTGGACTGCATAATGATGTATGATGAATTGATTTGCATGTACAAGCAATTCCAATTTACATTATATTTGTGTCACACAAGTTTTAGGAAGCTCCTCCCGGGAGTGATGTTTCCGCTTAGAACTGTGATTTTGTGGTTTAGAGTAAGAATCTTGTCAGCACATTGTTCCCGTCAAGATAGAATCGCAATTCCTATTGGGATGGGATTACTCAAATATATCTGTGGAGAACATATATTTATCCTAGATTTTGGCTTTTCTCTTCTTAGCAATTAAAAGATGGGGGATTCTTTTATAGATCTTTCAATTTGAGTTTGTAAGGATTTAAGAAATAAAGATATATGTTATTGGTGATGAATGGTTACTTTGTAATGAGAATAATATGCTTATGTTTAACAATTTAAGTATTAGTATAATGTACACATTAACATGAATATTACAATTGAAGAAGAAAAATATTTCTTACAATATAATCATATATCAAATAAAAAAACTTCTCCATGCATTCCCAACCTCAGACTATTTTACATGTTATTCGCCCCCGCTTTTACTTTGTGAAGCTAAGGTCACTTTGGCATCCTTCCTTCTTATACAATTGCATTTATAGGTGTGTATTTTCATTATACAACTTTTCCCATTCTAAACGGGCGGCTAGAGAAAGGGGTAGTGTTAGGTGTCATTATCATTTACATCCATATATAGAGATGATACTAGGAAAGCATTGTACCATCATGGATCTCCTTCAAGTCAAGGTCTTAGATCATTAGTTATTGCCTATGAAGCATGGATACTTCTAGAAGGGGGTCACATCCATAAGTATCGAATATTTTTTGGATACTCTAGCTCATGAATCCGAACTCCTATAAAATTGAGATTGTAATAATTTTTACATAGCATTAAAGTATATTTGTTAAGATAAATACAAAAAAAGTTTTTCAATACTTTAAATACATTTCAGAGAAGAAGAAAATAGTGAGATTAAAGTTGTACCCTACTTTCTCAAAATTTATCAAATTGATAAATCTTTAACATGTCATACATGTGTCCCATATCTATATCCATCTTTTTTAGAAAATAGGACGAGAAAGGAAAGATAATAATACTAAAATCAGATTTCAACAATTAAGCAAGAAAGTAAATTTGCATACAATATTTTTGTATATAACACTTTAAGTACGAAAAGGAAAAGGAACAAGGACAATATAAACAATTTAGACTTGATTATGAAATGAAATTTTCATTGGACCCACTTGGGGGGGGGGGGGGGGGGGGGGGGGGGAGGGAAGACCACTGAGGGGGGGAAAAAAGAGAGAGTAAATTGACTATTAAACTAGTACCTAATTCTTAAAAAATAATTTCTAACCTTTCTTTGCTCTTTATGTATAATATAGTACTAAAAATTATAATTTTTTATGAGCGTATCTTGGCCATACCCGCATTCTATTTTTTTAAAGTTTGTTGTATCACCGTATCCATATTGTATGGAATCCATATCTAGTATTTGAATATGTGCTTCATAGGTTATTGTGCTAACCAAAGTTTGAGCCATACTATCTCATCATACGTCTCCCTTGATAATTATCTCTCTCTTCTAACTAAAAGGCTTATCAGTGAGTCAGTGACACTGAAGATACATACACTGGCATTTTATCAACCATGAAATAAGTTGGAGATTGTGTCACACTATCAGTTCATGCAAGCTGCAAACCTAAACAAAGATCTTGGTGCATGGGCCCTCATACAAACTAAATTGGTGTAATCTCTTTACAAATAACAAAATGGTTATTAAGTTTAGATGTTCTATCAATCTTTCCATATGATCCTTGTCACGATAATTTCCAAACTGAAGGGCCTAATCGAATTTTATCTTGTCCCTTCTGATTAACAATCTAAGGAACCGATACTTACAGAAACCATGATATCATTTGAGCCTAAGTCAATTTAAATGTTTTATCAAATATACAAATGCTATGTTATGTGACTCATATAACTCAAAACCCATTGCAAGTACGCTGCCATCTCCCAACCTCGTAAACTACCATACTGCTATAGTACAGCACTGTTGATCCACAGACTGCAAACACATAACACTAAAGAAATACCCACCTGTGGTTATTCCACGCTCCGCTATTATTATGATGGCAATATGTACTCCACATATTGCCAGCTTAACTACATTGTATTGAATCTTAATCATGATAAATCACAGTGTATGTGCTTCTCAAAGGATGCTTCAAAATGTACACCATAAAAGCATGGGTGACAAAGCTAACTCTTGACTATCAAGAATTTCTTAGGTTGCTAATTAAAAATTATTACCCTGTTCATAAAACATCTAAACCATCTTACTCTGTTCCAATTCCAGAGACTATGTTGGCACACATAAATCTCAAAGCCATAAATTTCGGGGCATGACTCTCACATGGCCTAAAATAAAATTTGATTAACATTGGTGCCAAAACCAAAAGTCACAGATCCATATCTTAAACATTTAGACTTTGAGTCATTAACAAGAGAATCTTACCTGCCAAGAGCTTTAGTATCCCAATTACACCAAAGATGGTCCAAATTTTCGGTACTCGAATAGTGCTGCATTGTGGAATATCATCTAAAGAAAGGAAAATACACGGGTTAAAACACCTAGCATCTAGTGAATAAAAAATAAAAACTAGGTAAAATTGAAATCCAAAATGTACAAGCATGTCAAACAAGTAACAATATAAAAGCAACTGACCAATAAGATTCATTGACCCATCCACCCGACTGATTGCCAAACAGGAGCCAGTAGAGCCATCCGTGGCCTCAATAACATACTGATCTGGAAACTCCCATAGCCGCATCCGCGTGTAAAGCTTCTGCGAAGGATCTGCCTTCTCCATCATTATTGTGAAGCAATAGCTACGAACAACCATAACACAATCCAAAAGCAACTGTCAGTTTCCTTCTTTTTTTTTTTTTTGGACAATTATGATAAACCCAAAAAGAAGATAGTACAAGTAAGCCAAGTTTGTTTTTTAGGGGGGCCCAATTAACTACTAAGATCATCTCCAATCTCATCTTTTGTTTCATCAAATTTAAATTTGATGAAAAACAGTACAAAACTAGTGCTCCAATGTTTTATTTTTTGTTTCATCAAATTGAGGATATCTGAAATTTTCCATCAAATTGAGAATGTTGGAACCTTTCACCAAATTACTATAGAGAGCCGTTAAGCACCGGACGACCGGCCAAATGTCCCCCTAGTCGACCACCTCCTTACAAAAATTTTTAAAAAATTTACACTGGCCGGTCATCCCCCGATCATCCTTCCGATCAACCGGCGGTTTGATGAAATCCCAACTCACTTCGTTGGAAAGCGAGATATCAAATGAAGCTTTTTTTTAATCAAATTTAAGTGAAATTTGATGAAAAATTTGAGTAAAGCGTTGGAGCCGCTCTAATCAGTGGTAACTACTTGCCAACATCTATAATAAACTGGAATCCATATTCACAAATGTTACGTACCTAAACAAAAAAACAAAAAAAAACCTGAAAAATTGCCAAGAACGTGTGTAGATTTAAAATCATATTATGGGTGTAGCACACAGTGCACAAAAGTTCAAATGTATAGTTTAAAATCAAATTCCGAACACTTTTCTGGGTATTTTTTCTTGGATACGCATTCTGGTCGAGATTCGTCAAAACTCTAATCCAAAATGTCAAATTTCACAATACCCATCGGCCATAAAGCATGTTTATACATATTTATTTATGTCGTGTTTGGTTGGGGATTTGGAAAGAGATTTGAAAAGGGAAAAAGAAAAGATGAGTGATATTTTATTCACATTTCACCACTTTTTTCTCTCCGTTTCCGAATCTCTTCCCAAATCACCAACCAAACACAGCATTAAAAGCTAAGAGGAGGATTACCTGATACGATATGATACTGGAAATGGGTGCAACAAGTGTTAGATCCAATTGGAGGAAGAAACAACGATTGAGAGTGTATGTTCAGCGATTTGGCTTTGGCTTTGAATCGAAAACAAAAGTCATGGTGAGAAAAGCGAAAACTCGGAACATGAAGAAGGTTTGTGATTGAGAGTGTATGGTCAAAAAGGAAGCTTTTATAGAGAAAGACAAGTGCGTGTGTAAAGAATTGGTGAGGGCGGAGAGCTCAACTGAAATGCCCTCGTTCCATGCCGCTTTTTGATAACAGAAAGAAAAGCAGGCAGTTTTACTTAGATCTCGGACCTCAAAATGCAATGCAAAGCAAAACAAACCCAACACTTGGAAGATTATTAAGAAATTAGGAATTGTACCCACCCACCGTCGTCTCACCACAAAAGTCTTAGGTCCCTGTTTTTCTATGTAGGCATCTTATATTTTAAATTTCCTTCTTTGATCCATCGTGCCTATTTTTGAAATTTGATTAAAAGTCAATTTTAAAAATTTTTGTTTTTTTTTAAAATTATATTATCTCTTTATTTAAAAAAAAAAAATATTAAAAAATTAATTTATAATCTACTTTCCAAAATAGACCTAATTCCATGCCTTAACCATAACAAGCTATTTTGGTGATTTGGATTATCATGGTGGTTCAAACTAATTCAAGTTTAATTTGTTGGGTAAGCAAGTTAATGTTGAATATATTTTAAAATTTTTAAATTAGACTAGAACAATTAATTACTTATTTAGTTTAGTTTTATAAATTCTAAAATTATATAAAAAAATCAAACTAATTGAGTTCGGTTTGACAAAAAAATTATTTAAGATCGACTCAAAGGTTTAACAAATTAAGTTTTGTTGGACCATTTTAATATCTTTTATTTATTTATTTATATATTTTGTTCATGAATCTCTTTTTGTCTTGCTCATGAATCTCATCTTATTCATGAATAGAAATTCATTGTTTTAGTGACTTTTTGTCTTGTTCATGAATGAAGATTAATTGGAATTCATGAAATTGGTGGTGAGTTAATATTTGGATACACTCTCCATTTTCTCTAGGTTCATGGTCATTATTATTTTTTTTGTGTATTTTGTAAAATCCTAGTGGCCTATAAATAGTTTCTCTCATCTACTATTTTCTACACCAACACACCAACTATTTTCTATACTTCAGAGATTACTAGCCAACGAAGGATGTTTTTTCTTGGTGGAGCTTTGGGTTCACCATCTTGTGCAGAGTTGGTTTGAATTATACGACAAGTGGTCGAGCTGTTGTTTCTTGGAAGGGATAAGTCATAGTTTTGTGACTGCTGCATCGATATTTGGGTTCTTCCTACCACAATGGGCTTGATCTCTTTAAAGAAAACGAGATATCCGTGCCTCAGTCTGATCTATTTGTATCTCATTTTTTTAACATTATTTATCAATAAAATATAATTTTTTTTTATATTTTCTCCAACAAGTTTTAATAAATTTTAAAATTCATTAAAAATTTTAAAATAAGTTTAAATGATTAACTGCTTAGTTTGTCCGGCACATTTATCATCTTTAGTTATGATTGGTGGAGGAGTAAGGCTCCCAATTTTATGTTTGAACATGAGATACAATAATAAAGAATTTGACAATTGGTGATTCATTGAAAACACAAACAAGAAGTGATGATCTGAAAAACTTTTCATAGTAAAAGAGAGGTTAGAGCTCTATATATGATAAAAAGTTTAAAAAAAAATATATAGGAAAATTTACTATAAATTCCATTTTGAAAAATGATGATCTATTTACTCTCAATAATTTTTTTATAGACCAATTACTCTCATTAATTTTGAAAAGGTAGATTTAATATATTATTTAAAAATTAGATTTACGGTTATAACCTTATTTCTATTATGTCTCATTCTCTTTTTCCAATTTTGTGCTAGAAAAGGTAATGTACATAATTTATGAGAATCAAATTTGAGATGAATTTTTATATGAGAATCTTTTTTATTTGGAAAACATTTCAAAATGAGTACAAAAATGACTTGAAAGATGGAATTTCTCAAACATTCCAAAAGGAAGTGGGATTCTTTAAACATTTTAAAATGAGTACAAAAATCCCTTAGTAAACTTTGGGCAAATGTGTAATTTCAAATCTTAACACTCAAATGTAACACTCTAATGTAATATTTGTTTTTAAAAAATCGTGTATTTTTTTCAAACATAACACTCAAAAAAAAAATTTAATGTAATACTCCAATGTAACACGAAAAAAAAAAAAAAAAAACTCATTAGTATACTTTCTCAAACGTAACACTCAAACAAAAAAATATAGGATTCTTCAAATCATTCCAAAAGGATGTGGGATTTTTCAAACCATTCCAAAAAGAGTACAAAAATTTCTTGATAAGTTTTGACTACTCGTTTGGGAATAGGTTAATTTAGTAGTTTTTTGGCTATTTGGCTAAAATATGAGCTAAAAAAAACTAGTATGTTTGGGATGACTTTTTGACTTTTTACGAAAAGATGTGCAAAAAGTAGAGAGAAAAGAGAATCTTTGACTTTTTGGTATGGGTTGTTGGCTTTTTGGCTTTTTTAGTAACTTTTTGGCTTTTTGGCTAAATGGGTTGGTTCCCAAAACAAGGCAATGTATAATTTCAAATTATGAGTGTTATGTTTGAAAAAATTACATTGAGAAATTTTTTGGTATTTTTTTGTGTGTTAAATTGGAATGTTACGTTTGGGATTGCATTATTTAAGTGTTATGTTCGGAAAAAGTATACGAAGAAATTTTTTTGTGTGTTACATTGGAGTGTTACGTTTGAAAAAAAAGTATATTATTGAGTTTTTTTTTAAGTGTTACATTGTTACGTTTGGGAAAAGTGCACCAACTAGTTTTTTAATGTCTTACATTGGAGTGTTATATTATTGGAGTGTCACGTTTTTGTTCGTAATGTGAGATTTGTTCTAAGAGGGAAAATCTAAATCTTCTATAGTGCGGATTGTTCAAATGTGTAATTTTACATTTAAAGAAACTCACTTTTATCCTAAAAAAATTAAACTCAAGCATGTAAGTGATTACCTTTTTGTATAATTTTCACTTTAATGTGACCTTTGGTTCATAAGAAAAAATTGAGGACTAAATCATTCACAATATCATACTAGCGGTTGCCACACGCGATGCGTGTGCTATTCAAATAAATAAAAATAAAATAAAATACTTATTATATATTGTGTGCTGGTCAAGTGGTAAGAATCTTATTTATTTAACATAAGTCTAAAGTTCAAGTCCCCTCCACTCATCTATCTAATTTTTTTTTTAATTTTAAATAAAAAAAATGGACACGTGGCAGCATAAAAAAGTGGACACATGCAGCATTAGAAACAAAGGCTTCAAGACACCATAAGAGGTGTTCACTTTATAAAAACTAGCGACCGCGCACACGTGATGCGTGTGCAAACTCGTTTGGAATTATAATATGAAATTTACATTAAATTTTCTAATAATGCACATATAAATCACATGTATAACTATGTGTAATGTGACATTTGATATTAAGCTATTTAAAAAATAAAATATATGTATGTTAAAATTTGTTAATTTTTTTTTAAGAAAATATAATATTTACTAATCTTAACTAAAGAAAACTCTACAACAAAAATTCATATAAAATCTCAATTTGGTAAAGATAAGACTGAAGATCTTACAAATCTTGCAAAAAATATATAAGATACATGCAAAAATTAATTTACAAACAATGTACATTGATTAAATTAGAATTTTACGTTGTTAAAGTGAGCCACAATTGTACACATGCGTACTTTGACTAATAGAGTATAATAATAATTTTGGTTTTCTAATTGTCTTGAAAAAGTGAAACATGAAAAAATCCAAACTATTTTAGTCTAAGTCTAAACAATTAAAGTTGATAAGACAAAAAAATCGAAGACACTCATTTTATATGATTTTTTTTAAGAGCAATGAATTTTATTTTAAATAAAAAACATTGAAAAACACATACACAAAATTAAGCAATCAAACAACATAATTTTTTACCTATATTTTAAATATATTTTTTTGTCCTTTTAAATTCAAAAACCGCACACAACTTTAAACTTTTCTATTTTCTTCAAAATTGGGAATTTTTTTATTTTTTATTTTATTTATTTTTCATATTGGGCAAAATCAAATCCTTCAAGTTCCAGACACATCCATCCACGCTCTCAACATTCGTATATTATTACAAACGGTTAAAACGCTGATTATATTAACAAATAAATCAAACCAATAATTTAAAAAAAAAAAAATTATGAACACTGATTGTATTAACAAATAAATCAAACTAATAATTTTTTTTTTTCTATAATTTTTTTTTTTATAGAAAGTATGATTACAAAAAAATAAAATAAAAAAAAATAATAAATCCAAGACACTCATTTTATATATTTTTTTTAAGGGCACTGAATTTTATTTTAAATAACAAATACACAAAATTAAGTAAACAAACAAATCAAATTTTAAAATACTGAATTTATACACACACAAAAAAAAAAAAAAAAAAAAAAAAAAAAACAGCTTAAAAAAGTGAAATGAGAAAAAATCCCAAACTGTTTAAGAACATTGAATTATTGAAGAACATTGAATTTTTTAAACACACACCAAAAATTTAAGAACACAGTTTTTTTTTTTTTCTTTTTTAAACACACAAAATGAAAACAACAAACAAATAAATACTGATTTTTTAAGCAGACATAGAAAATTTAAGAACATTGATTTGTTTTTTTTAAACACACACAGAAATTTTATGAACACTGATTGTATTAACAAATAAATCAAACTAATAATTTTTTTTTTCTCATTTCTGGGTTTTAATTTCCAGAGTAGTACATCCTGACTGGTTGTTTATGCTAATGTTTCCATTCCCTATTGAACAGTTATTTATGCTTTGGCCATTGAGAGGCTCTGTTTGGATCAATAAGTTGAGGGAGGGATTTGTGATGAGAAGAAACAAAAATGAAGAGAAAAATGACTGAAATAGAAGTTAAATCTCTATTTGAATATTGGATTGGTTGTAAAAATAAATAAATAAATAAATAAACTAACACTGAATTTTATTTTAAATAACAAACACACAAAATTAAGTAAACAAACAAATTTAATTTTAAAATACTGAATTTATACACAAAAACACAAACAAAAGCTTAACAATAGTACACTTACCGTGTTAGATGATTAGTCCATAAGATTGAATGTAGTTGATTAGTCCTTCTTCACCAAATAAAAAAAAAGGAAAAAGTTGTTTGAATAGTTGAATAGTGTTTCCCAAAAGAGAAGGAAAAGTTTGTGAATAGAGAGGAAAGGAGAGAAAATAGCTACCAGCAGCAGTTGTTTTGTAAACGTGGAACTGCATCATTTCGTGAAACGTGGGTAGGGGAGGTTATTCAGTTTGTGCATTAGTAATTTATCATGTTACCCTTAATTAGAAAGGGATATAAGTGTAAAAGTAGAATAATTATTTACAAAGTTAAGGTCATTTTAGGAAAAATAGGAAAATTTTTCTAAAAGAATGGTTTAAAGATTCGAAGAAAGCTGTTCCCTTTTAATAATAGAAAGAATAGATGAAATTAACAAATGCATCATACACACATATCTCAACAACCCAGAAGAAGGCCCTAAAAATTTTAACAAACCTAACCCAAATTTAAATATGTCAAAAGAAAAAAGTCAAAACCCAACAAAATTAAACGTCACAGAGATCAGAAATCAAGATCTGGATCAAAATGTACCTGGAATTGAAGGGTAAGAGCAGTAACGTCGATTGACGAGAGAGAGAGAGATGGGGGTATGGGGGCGATGGTGGGGGTTTAAGTTTGAATGTGGGGTAGAGAGAGAGAGAGAGAGAGAGAGAGAGAGAGAGAACAAACATGCGATGTTTGCTCTCTCGCGCAACGTTGCCGAAGGTTGCGTTGGTTCGTGGGGTAGTGAATGGGGCTGCTGATGCCTGATGATGATGATGATGAGATGAAACTGTTGCTGAAATATATATATATATACATTAGTGTTGCCACACGCATCTTGCGTGTCCAAGTCAAATAAATAAAAATAAAATAAAACATTTATCATATATTGTGTGCTCGCTAAGTAGTAAGAGTTTTATTTATTTGACATAAATTTAAGGTTCAAATCTCCTCCTCATATCTATCTAATTTAGATTTTGAAATTTATTGGTGTTTCATCCAAAAATATATTTAATTATTACTCTCTCTGTCCACTATAGAAATTCCAACTTATTAAAGAGACATACAATAATTATATTTTAATTCAAATTTTAAAATATTTTTTCCACCATTATCCTTCTTTTTAAATTTCAAAATATGTTCATAATGATTTATAAAAGATAATTTTGAAAATCTAACAAAATTTAAGTCCAAACATTTTGGGACAGGCAAACATTTTGGAAGAAATGTTTAACAAAATTTAAGTCCAAAAATGTTTAAGACTCCCTTTCCCCCCACCCCCTTTCACCCCCTCTCTTTTTTGATTAGCTACTTTTTCTTTTGCTTTTTTTTTTTTCCTTCTCCTCCAATCACCACCCGTCACGTGTGTGTGAGGTGGTGGGGGTGGTGATTGGAAGGGGATCTCTATCAATGCTCTAAACTAAAACGAAAAAGTGAATAAATAAAATGAGACGATGAGAGTTAATGTGCTAAGTACTTGTTAATTTAGTGAGAGAGAAAGTACTCCAATAACATAAGAGTAACACTAAAAATTTTATTAGTAAAGTCTCTAGTAATTTTTATAATACAATTAACATATATGCTAAAATACGTGTCAGGTACGAATTATATTCACTCATGTTGTGTTTGGTTAATGATTTTGGAAGAAATTTAGAAAGGAAAAAGAAAATAGAAAAGGTGTGTGAAATTAAATAAAATGTAAATACATCTTATTTACATTTTGCTTATATTTTTTCTTTCCCTTTTTAAATTATTTTCCAAATTTCCAAACTAAGGCCAAGTTTGGGAAGACTAAATAAGCCTCCGTTTGGGAAGTGGGTTGGCTTTTTGGCTTTTTGGCTTTTTTGGCTATTTTAGCCTGGGCTTAAAAGTTTGGTTTGGGAAGGGCTTTTTGGCTTTTTGGCTTTTTTGACTTTTTTTGTGAGAGAGGAGTGTAATGATTATGGGTTGGATGTGATGTTTTGTTTTTTGTGACTAAAAAAAGCCTATTTTGTCTTTTGTGGCTAAAATAGCCAAAAAGCCTGGCTTTTTGGCTTCCCAAACGGAGGCTAAGTGCACTTTTTGACTTTTTATGAAATATGGGTCGGATTTGGGTTGGGTTTAAAGTGATGTGTTAGAGAGGTGATGTGACTTAAATAAGATGATGTGACTTAAATAGGATAGTGACTTTTTGACTTTTGAAATTTTTTTGAGGATGCCAAACTTGGCCTAAATACAACATAAAGGGATATATTTATCAAGATTTATAAGGGGAAATCTGTTCCTTACAATAGTTCATAAGGGGAAATCACTTTTCCTTTTTATTATTAGTTTCAACACACACCTTTCAAAGATTTAAATAAATAATAGAAACATAAACTAAATTATTAATTATTCTATTAATCACTCACATGGCTATGTTTCACATATATATAAGAAAAATGATCAAGACCCCCTTTTCTCCCACTCCCTTTGACCCCATCTCTTTCTTGATTGGCCAATTTTTCTTTTTCTTTTTTCTTTTTCCATTATTCTCCAATCACCACCCGCCACGTGTGTGTGGGGGTGGTGAGGGTTAGTGATTGAGGGGATCTCAAACACAGCCGTATATATAAATAGTTGGTAGTTTAGTTTATGCTTGAATTTCTCTCAAGTTTAAATCTGAACTTAAAAGAATTTGAGAGACCCATGAGATTTAATATGGACTTGTTTTCATAATTCGAATGATTCATTTTGTAGTGTTCTCATTAGATATGATCAATGAAAAAAATTTAAATTGATCAAATAATCGTAACATTTTTATTTTATCATATTTATTTCTAAAAAAAATGGACGACAAGTATGATTTTTAAAAAAGGGTTTGACTTTTTTGCAAGTTCACATATTAACTTGAGAGAACTTGAGAGGCATTTATCACGAATTTTGTTTCAATGATCTAAGACGTTAATTTTGTCAGGTCCTCAACGTATATTATTTATGGGAAAAAAATAGTTCAATCAAATAATCGCAATATTTTCATTTTATCACATTTATCTAAAAAAAATGAATGACAAATATGTTTTTGAAAATAGATCATCTATTTTCTTAGAGACAAATACGATAAAATGAAATAGTCATAATTATCGAATTGACCTAATTTTTTTTTTATAAATGATATAAATTAAGGACTCTACAAAATGAATAGTTTGAATCATCGAAATAGGACCCGTGATGAGCCCTATGAGTCCCTCAATTTTTTATAAAGTTGAGATGTGAATATGACATAAACTTACATTTTTTAAAATAAATAAAAAAAATGAAAATGTTATTACTATCAAATCAATTTATTTTTTTTTACAAACAATATACACAAAAATTACTGTAACATAAACTATTTAAATCATCAAATATATTTTGCACCCTCAGATTCACTAAAATTTAAATTCCCAGAACACATCTCAAAAGGCCTAATCACATAGAGGTTAACTTCTGAGGCTAAACCTTATAAAGAGCCGATACCTTAGAGGTCACCTTTAGGTGGTTACTATATAATAAGACTACTTAATCATGTAGTAGTAAGTCACGGACTTGCAAATAAATGAAAATTCAAATACACAATCATAATACTAAATACAATTCATCCAAACTTAAAAAATTCATCATACCAATTATATACATTATCATCCAAATAGCTAACCCTAAAAGAGTGGAACCTGAAATGTGAAGAACCTATCTCAATCCTCATTGCTCACATGAAGCAAAGTAAGGTCGTCTGCTCAGTAGCCCCAATTAGTGGTTGCGGAAAAGTAACGTCACAAAACAAGATAAGGGAGCATATAATTGTGTGACGCCCGCATAATATGTATAAAACTTATCCTAAATCGTAGAATAATTTAATTAATATTTTAATAAAATAACACTATTTATTTGTTGACATTCACATGAAGAAAGGAAAAAAAGAAAAAGAAAAGTAAAGAGCTAATAGTAATTTTGTTGGAAATTTTAAATCAGTAGAACTGAAAAAAAGGGTTCGTTTAAAATGCAGATGGATTTTTTTAACTTTTTGGTTATTTTAGTTTGAAATAAAAAATTTTTATTTGGGATGACCTTTTTTTTTTACTTTTGTGAGAGAAAAAATGAAATAATTATAATTTGAATGTGACATTTTGTCTTATTAGATTAAAAAATTTAATTTATCTTTTTGTGATTATTTTAGCCGCAACCCACCCTAACTCAGTCTTCGTTTGGTATGTGAGTTGACTTATGGCTTTTTGACTATTTTAGTTTGGGACAAAAAAGTATCGTTTGGGATGAATTTTTTTGACTTTTATGAGAAAAAAATAAATAATTACGATTTAGATATGACATTTTATCATATTAATTTTTTAACTTATTTTATTATTTTATAACTAAAATAGCTAAAAAATCCGATGCCAAACATAGGCTCAACTCCCCAAACAAGTGCAAAATAATTATAATAGGGTATAAATGAATATGCGTCTTCATATAATTTCAAAGATTATAATCTTGTTTGCACCTTTTTATTTCATTCCACTCATATATAATTCTTTTAATTTTTCTTAATTTTTTTATTTTTTAAACGATCAATGAAAGGCAATTTAGAGAAAGAGTATTTAATCAGTATGTTATTGATGTTGACCATGCCTTGGCCAATATATTAGACAACAAAGTTAACTCTTGTAAATGAATGGGGAGTGTTTTAGGAAATTGGTAAAAAGTTAATTTTTTGGTTTTTTGACTTTTTTGGTGGCTTTTTTAGCCAAAAAGTTGATTTTTTTGGTGGCTTTTTTGGAAGAACTTGGTAAAAAGCCAAAAAATTGGCTTTTTACCAACTTTCCAAATTGTCCCTCACTTTGGCCCCGTTTGGTAGAGCTGTGGGAAAGTGATTATATAACTTATAACCTAACAACTTATTACTTATAGCTGTAAACATAAGCTGATTTTTTACTTATAAATTAAACTTCTCCTCCCCTACTCAAAGAATAAGTTGATTTTTGACTTACAAAAAGCTATAAGCTGTATTGTTAAACTGAACCAAACACATCAAAATAGCTTAAATTAAGCTAAAAACTGAAATAAACCCTACCAAACAGGGCCTCTAAATTAAATGAGATTTGTACATACAATTTCACTCCGAATCCATACGATTTTAATTTAATTATCTATTCGGCTAACCTTTTCATCTTAACTTAGGCTTTATTTGACAAATGTTCATTCAGTGAATTTTCAATTTAGCAAAAAAATTTAAAAATATACTCCCCCTAAAAAATGATTCCCCATATAAAAGCTTTTCTAAATTAATTTATAATCTGCAGTGAAATTACAGAAATGTGATTTTTTTCTTTGCATTAGCATTGTATAATGAGAATTTATTTATTTTTTTAAATATGTACTAACCAAGTAAAACTATAAAACCAACTTCTAAGATAGTGGTTTTCTCTTTAGGGAGATTTGGTAAAAACTTCATCGTAATAAAATTTTAATACATTAAAAAAAAGCACAAATAAATTTTTTTCAAAGAGTTATGCTAGAGATTTCAAATAAATTACCAAACTTCTCACATGAGTGTGAGACCCACACAAATCACATGTGTATAGATCCCACACCCATGTGAGAGATTTGAAAATTTATTTGGTAATTTATTTGGGATCCATAATATTTTTCTTTTTCAAAAGTCTAACACATACCATTATTATTAAAATATTAAATTTTAAAATAATATAACTTTTCAGGTAGATGTCACTTTTTAATAAAATTAGTATTTTTAGAATCCTCTTATCAAGATCTATCAAATAAGATCCATGTTGACTATGAAATTCTTTAAAAAAATAAATTATTACCGTTGAAATTTATGTAAATAGTAACAATAACATTTACTCTATCTCATAGTAACATGTTACTCTGTTTGACAGTAACATATTACTTTGGTAATATTATCTAAGAAATTTTTTTTTTATAATTTATCCTTACTTAATTATGTATTTTCTCCATAAAAAATTTATGAAACAAAATAAATTAAATTGTCATTTTTACCATACAAAGGTCCAATAAAAAAGTTTTGACTTAATTTTCCTTATTCTTAAGCTCTACATCAAGAGACTGCGTAAGAAAATTTGACTTTCAATTTTGTAGAATAAAATTTAGATTTTTTTTTTTTGGGGGGTGTGTTTCTTTTAATACTGGCGCTGTTTGGTAATGGGGTTTTTATTTTTTAAATAAATTAAAATAATTAATACGATAAAATATTATATCTAAATTATAATTATTTATTTATTTATTTTTATAACTATCGAATCAATTAAAAAAATTAATTAACTTCCCAAATACAATTTTAAACACTAAACTAACATAATAATAAAAAAAACTAAAAAACTAACTAAAATAGTCTTGTCCAAAAACTGCTAATTGTGCGGGTCTGTTTGGTAACCATTCCATTTTCAGTTTATATTTACAAAAATTTTAAAAATTGCCATAAAAAATTGTTTGATAATTTTTTTGATTTATAAATGGTTGTCTCAGTTTATAAATTTGAGGAAAAAACGTAAACTCAAAAAATGAGTTTACGTTTTAGTTTTCAATTTTTTTTATTTAATTTTTTTAATTAATTTTTTCTCAAATAATTTTTTTTCCAAATATTTTTTTTCAATTATTTTCTTTCAATTATTTCTTTCAATTAATTTTTTTTTCAATTAATTTTTTTTCAAATATTTTTTTTTCAAATAATTTTTCTCAAATATATTTTTTTTCAATTAATTTTTTTCTCAATTAATTTGTTTTCAATTTTTTTCACATAATTTTTTTTTCAATTAATTTTTTCCTCAATTAAATTTTTTTTTCAATTAATTTTTTTCTAATTAATTTTTTTTAAAAATTATTTTTTTAATTAATTTTTTTTCAATTATAATGTATGTGATCCCATTGTCATAAATAATAAAAATAAATATAAATATTTTAGGCTTGAACAAACATATTTTTTAGTTTATGTTTTTAAAATTTTTTAAACATTTTGTTCAAACCAAATGCGTTTGTAATTTATGTTTTTTTAAAACTAAACAAAAACCAATTTATAAAATTTTTATAAATATAAACAAAAAACGTAAACGTTACCAAACGCTACCGTAATAAACGAGGACAAAATAAATAAAAATAAAAAGATAAGTTATAAATATGTTTTTTTAAAATTTGATTAAAATACAAATTATCCCTGTAGTTTTAGAAATTATATTCTATTCCTTGAGGTTTCTATTTCATAATAAATCACCATTTTATTTATAAATCATTCAATCAATTAATAGTTTTTAATAATGTTATAAATATATTTTAATTAATAATTTAAGTAATTTTATTATTATATAGAAAAATAATTATGAATTTTATTTTTTTAATTAATTATGTTAAATAAAAAATTTGATAAAAAAATATTTATAATTTTTAAAACATAAGAATAATTTATACTTTAAGCAAATTTAAAAAGTATATTTGTAAATCTATACTTCTATACTTTCTATATATTAAGCAAAAGGGGGTTTTTAACCCCCAAGGCCTGTGAGAGTTTCAATATATTAATCTTAATTTTCTAATTTTTTATTTTTTTAAAAAAAAATTAACCTTAGCATTTATTAACTTCTCTCAACCTACAAGACTTTTTGACTTCTCTCATAATTACTGCAGTACCTTTTTCAAAACAAATAATTTGTATATTAAAAAAAATTTAAAACAAATATAAATATCTATATCTATATTTATCTATTTATTTATATCTATCTCTAACCCACAAGTTTTGTCGGAGTTCCAATATCTGAACCTTAATTTCTTAATTTTTTTGATTTTTTTTGAAAAAAAAAACTTAGCACTTATTAAATTTTTCCAAGTCTTTTTAACTTTTCCAATATATACATTCTTTTTAACTTTTCACATACCTATTACAAATCAACATTTAAAATCCCCTCATATAAATAATTATAAATACAATCTGTGTATAGTTAATACAGTATCCTTTTCAATTTTTCTTATACACTATGGTTAGTGATAATATTATTAAATTATTTTTATAAAAAATCTTTAAAAATATAATTTATATATTAAAAAAAATTAAAACGAATATGAATATCTATAATTATTCCGTACATAGCACGGTGATAGGCTAGTTATCCAAATAAAAAAGCTCGTGTGCCACGCCCACGCCTCTCTCCTTCTTATCCGCCGCCAGGCCCTCTCTCGCTGTCTCTCTCCATACTGATCGTCACACTCTCTCTGTAGAGTTTCTCCCTCTACTCCAAATGGATCCTCACAAGGCACCGATTCTAACTCTCAAACCCTTTTTTGATCCCCTTCTCCTAAAACATTTTGTTAGTGGATTTCGTCAACTGCTTCATGTCTGCTTGCTATTTCATAGTTTGACTTTCTAATTTGTACCTTTGTTTCTACTTATAGCATTTTTTTAAATTTTAAAAATGGGATTTTTTTCTTCAAATTCCCTCTTTGGTCTTGTCGAATTATCTTGCTATTATTCATACATACACTTTGAATCATTTGGTGCAGTATCGCCCATCAAGTGCGTACAATTCCCCATATTTCACTACAAATTCTGGTGCTCCTGTTTGGAACAACAATTCATTTCTTACTGTTGGAACAAGAGGTATAGAGATGTCAATCCATGTGCTTGCATATGATTTTTGTTTGTCTTCTTGCTCACTTAACAAATGGGTTTAAAATTACAGTTGGTTTGGATTGAGTGAGTTGATGTCAAATGGAAAACCAAAAAACTTTTTCTTTTGTTTGGTTTACTATTTATGTGAGAAATGATGAAAAATAGAGAGTATTCTCTTATGTCCTTTATGGACACAAGTGGTGAGATTTGATGAGAAATTTTTAATATTGAGATTGCCCATTAAAATTATAGGGTAAATTATAAATAAACCTTTTAAGATTTGCTTACAATATAGATTGCACTATGTGGTTCTAGAAATTACAAAAAACACTATTGTTAGAATTTTTTATTTAACTAAATTAATAGGAAAATGAAATTTCTAATTACTATTTTATACAAGGATAAAGACTGGTAGCTCGAAAATGGTGGCTCGAAATCGGCTCGAATGGCAAAACGACGTCGTTTTGTCATTCGATTTTTTTTTTCTTTCTTTTTCTTTCTTCCTTTTCTTCTTCTTCTTCGTTGAAACCAGAAGAAGAACAGAGGGGAAGAGGAGAGAGGGAGCCTCCGCCCGCCGTCCTCGTCGGGAGGAGCTCGTCGCCTCCGCCCGTCGCAGAAGCTCCGATCGTCGCCTTCGCCGCCTCCGCCGCCTCCGCCCGTCGCAGAAGCCCCGCGCAGCCCCGCCTCCGGCCCCGACTACTCCTTCAGCCATTTTTATGGCCCCCTCCCCTCCCTCCTCCTCCTCCTCCTCCTCCTCCTCCTCCTGCTGAAAACAAAAATTGAGCCAATCTCGAGCCACTAGATTCGAGCTACGAATCACTACCGTTTATACAATAATAAAATTATTTGAATTGTTAATTGAAATATATTTATGACATCATTAAAAATTATTAATTGACTTGATGATTTATTAATAAAATGGATAATTTATTATGTGAGTAGAAACGTAAAGGGATGGAATGTAATTTTTAGAGCCAGATAGGGCAATCCGTATATTAAGCAAACCTTAAGGGGTGTATTTGTAATTTATCTAAAATTGTATGATAAATGATGTACCTAATTTCTTACCTAATAATTTACACACACAGTCCAGTGTGTGTAAACTATTAGATAGAAAATTAGGTATCTAGCATTGCCCATATCACATGCTTTGTTTTCTTACTCATCTCATCTAAACATGATAGTGAGAAAACTCAACTATTTCTTTATTTTCTCACCTAGATGAGAGACCAGAATCATTTATAGTCTTTTCTCACCCAAAGATCCAAATGGAGTTAAAGTGAGGAAAGGATCTCAGGCATTGGTGATTGGTTTTTTCTTTCTGATGTTGATGTGGTTATGCAGGAGTATATTCCAAATTTATTGTGACAATTTGTTTCCAGGTCCGCTCGAGTGGGGAAACCGCCACTCGAGCGTATAATTGTTACCCTCAGTATTTTGTTTCGTTGCAAGCGTGTCCGCTCGAGCGTGGGAAGTCCCGCTCGAGCGTGAAATGTTAGCCCCCAGTAATTCCACTGTAGCACTGTAAAATATCTGAGACCCCTCTTTCTCTGCTCGAGCATGGAAGTTGTCGCTCGAGCGGGCCCTCTTGATCATGTTTGGACGCTCGAGCGTGGGAAGTCATGCTCGAGCGGGGAGCGCGATGACAGCTTTTTAACACAACAACTTTAGATCATTTTCATATTTCCCTTTCTCTTTCCTTGATTTCCTCTATCCCCTCTCTTGGAAACCCTAGATCTCCATTTACAAATAGCTTCCATACTATTGAAATCCACCCAAATTTGTTGGTTGGGGACGAAGAACACTTGAAGGATAGCATTATCTTTCGATTGGGTTGGGGATTTACGATAGATTCGTGAAGGAGTTCGAATTTGGGGCTTAATAGTTGAGGTAGGGACACTTTTTTATTCTTGCATCTCTTCTTTCTTGAGGAAATTTCATGGTATTATGTGGGATTGAAGCCCTAATTGAAGTTTTGTTGAATGAAACCCATTTTCCATGTAATTACTCTTTCACTCAACATTTTGTTTGAAATTCCTAAATTTCTCTCTTTAATATAAGTGAAGATGTAGTTAAAGAACTAGATTTGTGACTAGGGGAAGAAACCCCCAAAATTTAGAGAAACCCTATGTTTCCAATTGGTTAGAAAATTGCCTAGTTAGTGAAATACCCAATTGATTCATGACTTTGGTAAGAAGAGAACATGTGGGCATTGATGTAATTAAAGCAATGATAGCTTGAACACAATTGGCCTTTGAGTTTTATGTGGTGTTTATATGTGATGATGATACATGATGTTGATTGTGGGATTGAAATGTATTTCAATGTTTGAGCATACATGAGTCTATGTGTGGGTTGGTAATGTGTAAAGGTGGTATTGTGTTGTACTCACGCGAGGAGTTTTAAAAGGTGCCCAATTGTCCTGTCTAGGCTTATCGCTGGACTAATGTGGGAAAAACATTTTTTTTGGGTGTCCACATAGTCCCGCCGTATAGTAGCCGGCGAAAGTAAAAAAACGGATGATTTTCTTGGGTGCCCACTTCCCGCCGTATAGTAGCCGGCGAATGTGGGAGTTGTGTATTAAAAGAAATGATTGTTCTCAATTGGGTTCATGTGATGGAATGCACGTAAATTGATTTCTTGGTTATGAATGTTTCCTCATTCAACTAGTTATTATAATATAAATTTATCTAAATTAAGTTATAAAGGCTCTTGTGAGATATAGACTATATACATATGCTTGGTTGCTATACCTTTGCTTGTGTTGTTATTTCACATGGATACCGTATTTTGTTCAAGGAATTAGATACCTGGGTAAATGTATTCCTACTGAGCATCTCGCTCAACCCTAACTTATTTTTCAGGAATTGAGGAAGGTCAGCCTCGATGAAGCACCGGTTCAAATGCTAGATCTAGCTTCTTTTGGGGAGTTAATTGAAGTCAAGAACATCTAGTTGTTTGTGTGTAATTTTGGGGGATTTTGTAATGGAACTTTTGTTTGTAATTTTGTAAAAATGTACGCCCTGAGGGCTCATGTTTTGTTAAGTCAACTAGGTCATTGAACGAGGACAGAACCTTGAGTACTGTGGGAATGTAATATTTGAATTGTAATTACTTAAGTCTCAGTTCAATGGAAAAGATGACCCATTTTGGGATTTATGATTATGTTATCAATGTGAATAAAAGGGTTAATTTACAGGGCGTTACATTTACTTTTTTAATAAGCTAAACTAGAGATCTCTGTTCATGCCCTTATCTATGAACCTCATGTGTACAATGCAAATGCACGCACACAAACACATATACTATGCATCATATGAGCACTCTGAACATTGCTTTTGTATACCTTTTTAGCTCTTTTCTTTTTTCTTTTTTTTTTAATTAAAAAAAAAAAAAGTTTTTTTGTTTTTCATGTTAGCAACATGTGCTTTCATTATTCTTTGAATCTTTAAATATTAATTAACACAATTTCTTTTATTTGGCGACTTCCTATATGTGCACTAGGGTTTTACATTTGCTTAATCCATTATCTAACAAGTTTTTAATTTAATCTAGGTCATCTTTCTTGGAATGCTGAATATATTTAGCGTTTCCAAGCATTTATCTTAATAAAATGTTACTACCCCAATGTAACACAGACACCCCCAACATTTGGAACTTGTAAGAGCTAGACACTAAAATCTCACCAACGTTACTACCCATTACAATTTTTGCTAATGTCAGCCAAAATAATGGTTGATATCCTATATTGCTCTTCTCTAGTTTACAAATCACGTACACCTCTTGACATTTGGAAAAAAAATGCATGAGCACCCCTAATATTTGAAAGTTGTATTAGTTGGATCTAAAAGCCTCACCGATGCTATGAGTGGCAACATTTTTGTTGATGCTAACCAAAATAATGCATAATATCTCCTTATGTCACTTCTTTACGTTGTTAATGACAATAAACAACAACAAAAATAACAACACTATAGAGATTGCCTCTATTGCATTTGCCACATGAAAATTTCAATTTGCAATGTTTAATTTGCGACTTTCAATTTACAATTTATATATGGCTAGAGTGGGTCAATGCGTGGTGGAAGTGGGTTTATGTGTATGTGGAGGTAGAGGTAAGGATGGCTTGTGAGTGTTGTGGGGGTGGAGGTGTGTGACAATGATACAGGACGTTTTGTAAAGAGCTAGCACTGTTCAGTTATTGGTCAAGAGGAGTTGTATGACAATAGAATAAACTGATGAACTTAGGAGGTGGGGGTGTTTGGGTAAGGTTCTCTTTTAGTTTGCTCATATATATATTTTTTTAATCGACAAAACAAGAACAAAATAAATTAATGGGTTAACGAGAAATTTTGCTAGAAAGATTAACATTGATGGCGTTTTAAAATGTGTGGCCTTAATCTTTTGTTTATTCATTAATTTGGATGCCTTTGACTTAAAACCATTATTTGTACTCCTTTTAGTTTCGGTTGATATGGGCCCATTGGTTTTTCTCAAGAGGCCCAATTCTCTTTGAGGATTATCATTTGGTGAAGAAACTTGCCAATTTTGATAGGGAACGCATTCCAGAACGTGTAGTTCATGCCAGAGGAGCCAGCCCCAAAGGGTTCTTTGAAGTCACTCATGATATTTCTCAGCTCACTTGTGCCGATTTCCTTCGTGCACCTGGTGTCCAGACCCCATCATTGTTAGGTTTTCCACTGTTATACATGAGCGTGGCAGCCCTGAAACTCTGAGGGACCCTCGAGGTTTTGCTGTGAAGTTCTACACTAGACAGGTGATCAAACTAGTAACTGATCAATTTTACTTATTAGGGTATTTTGCCTAGCTGGTTTTCCATCGTTCTCATTTATATCTCATCGATGGAGCTTTGTTTTCCATCCTCTATGCTTTGTCTCTTGTGAGTGCATATGTGATGTGATGATGATGGTTTTTGTTATATCACCTTTAGTCCCAAAAGTTTAAGCTTTTCGGGAAAAAAAAGGCTCAACAACGGATGTCAAGCTATCCAACACTCTCCTCACATGCAATCCTATCTTGCACATGGAGATGCAAACATACATATATAGAGAGAAGTATAATGCAAACAAGAAACAAATGCAAATGGAAAAACTTGAATCCAAAACAGGACCCAACCCGAGCTCTGATACCATGTTAGATCACCAGTAGTCTCAAAAGCTTACAATGTTAAGAAATACTCCTCACAATCTATATCAGGTTATGCAACAAACTTCATGTCTTTTTAGTCATGCCACATGAGTGATGCGAGTTCGGAATGTCATCATGTTCTATTATGACATACGTGATCGTCCTTTCAATAGTGAAGTATGTCCCATGTGTCTGTGATCTAAGTCCTTTTTAACTACTATCCTTGTTGCCAAATGTTGTCCTAGATTTACCCATGCATAATAGGGGTTGTGTTATTAAATAGGTCGAATGTTCTCCTAGCTGCACAGTTGCTCCCTATTGAGGATAGTTGTGGAATCAAATATGCAAAAAAAAAATAAAAATAAAATATTTCTGTTATTAATATGCTTGCCGCATAAGTGCTGTGTGTGTGAAAGAGTCATTTTGGATGGTGACATTATTATGCTCCAATACTGGTTGAGTGAATTTTTGTCCCTTGTGTGCATTTCCTTCTTAATGTAAGAGTTTTTGTTCATTTATTGTTGGCATAAGATAATATTTACACATGGTGCAGTTTTTTTCACTTGTCATAATCAATTAGAAAATATAGCTCTTGATTTATGAGCCCTTCATTTGTGAGGTTCACCTTGGCCATTTATGGCATTCAAATTTAGAATTCATTAATTTGATCGATTTGTACCTTGTCATCAGGGTAACTTTGATCTGGTGGGAAACAATTTTCCAGTCTTCTTCATCCGTGATGGGATGAAGTTCCCTGACATGGTCCATGCTCTGAAACCCAACCCCAAGTCCCATATCTAGGAGAATTGGAGGATTGTTGACTTTTTCTCCCACCATCCAGAAAGCTTGCACATGTTCTCTTTCCTCTTCGATGATGTAGGTGTTCCACAGGATTACAGGCATATGGAAGGCTCTGGTGTTAATACCTATACTCTAATCAATAAGGCTAGCAAAGCACATTATGTGAAATTTCACTGGAAACCCACTTGTGGAGTAAAATGTTTGTTGGAGGAAGAAGCAATCAAGGTAGGAGGATCGAATCACAGCCATGCAACTCAGGATCTTTACGACTTAATTGCGGCTGGCAACTACCCTGAGTGGAAGCTTTTCATCCAGACAATTGATCCTGACCATGAAGACAGATTTGACTTTGACCCACTTGATGTGACCAAGACTTGGCCTGAGGACATCTTGCATTTCAGCCAGTGGGCCGCTTGGTTTTGAACAAGAATATTCATAATTTCTTTGCAGAGAATGAGCAGCTTGCCTTCTGCCCTGCCATTATTGTCCCTGGTATTTACTACTCAGATGATAAGTTACTCCAAACTCGAATTTTCTCTTATTCTGATACTTAGAGGCACCGACTTGGACCCAACTATCTACAGCTTCCTGCAAATGCCCCCAAGTGTGCTCATCACAATAATCACCATGAGGGTTTTATGAACTTCATGCATAGGGATGAAGAGGTACTCTTTCTTCTCTCACGTATAGATGCAAGACTTGTGTGGTTAAATAGAAGCTGTTAACATTTATTTTCAGTCATCAGCATGCATCAAGGACCATAACAATTTGTGATGGTATTCTGAGACTATATATAAATTAAATAATATTTTTGTTTTCCCTACTAAATCGCTCCCCTCCTATCTACTATAATGAGCTATTTATGTTACCTTTGCACTATTTTAGGTCAACTACTTCCCTTCAAGGTATGATTCGGTTCGCCATGCTGAGACTTTCCCCATTCCTCCTACTATTTGCACTGGCAAGCGTGACAAGGTTTGTTTCTCTTGCACTTCTATTGAACATATTAAAAGACTGGATGGATGGTTGAATAAGAATGGGCCAGCTTGGATTAATCAGCTTCTGTATTATCTGTTGAATGTATGGTCAAATAATTAAACTTTGGGTTTTTTGATGAAATGGACTGTTTTAAATTATTTCAACTGATTATAGTTGTAGGCTAATTGTTTCTTTGTTATCAGTGTGTCATTGAGAAGGAAAACAACTTTAAGCAGCCTGGTGAGAGATATCGATCATTTGCACCAGACAGGTATTTGTTTTTTGAGTTTATCGGACATTAGTCAATAATTAGCCTTTATGGTGTTTCCTTATGTTCATTTTACTTATTTTTCCTTTATCTTTTGTTAGGCAGGAGCGCTTTATCCGCCAATGGGTCGAAGCTTTGTCTGACCCGAGGGTCATTTATGAGATACAAAGTATTTGGATCTCATACTAGTCTTAGGTGAATCTTCTGTTCTTCAACAAACAAATCCTCTATAATCAACATCTGCCACAAACCCCACCAACCCACCCCACCCCCCCCGCAGCCCAAAAAACTAAAAAAATAAAAGGAGAAAAAGGAAAAGAAAATAAAAGAAAAAGAAAAAGAATATATATATATATAGAATCGGTGTTCATCCTAAGTTTTTATTTTAAACTGATGTCATTATACTTGCATTATGGAGTTTTTAACTGATGTCATTAAGTTTGACGTAAGTTTTGGAGTAAATAAATCTAATGCATTTTGTGTTGCGTGGGCACAGGCGGACAAGTCCTTGGGTCAGAAGCTGGCCTCTTGCCTCAACATGAGGCCAAGCATTTGAAGGTGAAGCCCCCACAGGACGATTTTTCAGAGTGTTGATGCGAATAAATCTGATCAGTGATAATCCTCCTGTATTCTAATACATCACTTTGACTTAAATATACTGGCAATTCGCCCCTTCAATAAAATGCAGTCTTGTATGCAAGTTCTATATAGCATTGTACCATTGGTCCCCTATTTGTATATTTTTCTTTTGATCATCATTATTTTGCCAAGGCTTCCCATTCATTTCATGCCTAATCACTTCCAGTTTGTACCAAAAATGAGTTAGGATGTTGACCCCCAGGTAAGTGACCTGAAAGTAAATTTTTTTGGGGAAAAAAAAAAAAAACCATAGTTTGAGACTAGTAATAAAATAAATTCTGTATTTTTATTTTTGTTAATTTAAATATTAAAATTTTAATTTTTCTTTAATCTAAACAATTAGCCTATTTTCATTAAGTAAAATTGACAGAAAATGATGTTTTCAAAGGGAAAAATATATATATATATTTTTGACATTTTATATACATTTACATTGAGTTTAAATTAAACCATAATCTTACATTACACTCAAAAGTGATATTTTATAATATACGCAAATGTGATTTGATGAAATGGTTACTGTTATTTAATCAACTTTATTTTTTGCTTATATGTTTTACTTGATATATTTTTGTAACGCCTTCAAAATATTATATAATCCCAACATCTAACAGTTCTATTTACGTGATACATAAATCACATTTCCATGCATACATCAGAGCTAATATTGCAAAGGGTGTTTTATATAAGTTGAAAATGTTTACAAAGATAAAAGAATGGCCCGTGGGCTTACATCTTTCCAAGTTGTTACTTGGTTATACAAAAGAAGAGTTCTAACTCTTTTACAAGTAAAGCCCTCGGCTTGCATTTACATGTAATCAACAAAACAAATAACCAAGCAAAGTCTTCAACTCCTAAAACCGCCCAAGCAAAGATCTTGAATTTGGCACGTCTCCTGTACCTGAAAATGGTGTCCCAAATAGGGTGAGCCAAAGCCCAGTAGAGATATTCTAAACCCAGTATGAGAAATAACTAAAACATTACCATTCGACAAAAGGCTAACACGTGTAGATCAACTCACACCCTCCTCATAGCCCAACAACAATTACAACTTCATGTTTCGACCCACTTCTCTTATTTATCCAATTCAATTACTATGTATGGTTCATTATCTAACCAAACAATTTAAATGTGACTGTAACTCAACTTATTAACACTTCCGTTATCCACAATTCAAAATGAGACTACAACTCATGTAATTAATACTTCAAATGTCAACTTCATTCATGCACTTCAATTTATAAGGTTTCGGAACTTTCATCCCGGACACTTCGGATAACTTAATTATCTATGGAGTCCATCCCCTATCTCCTCCCAAACAATGGAGTACATCCTCTATCTCCTCCCAAACAAAGATACATATACAATGTAATAAAGCATATAATCACACGTATGGAGTACATCCCCTATCTCCTCCAAGCAATGGTACATACACAATGTATTAAGGCAAATAAGCACATATGGAGTACATCCCCTATCTCCTCCCAAACAAGATACATATACAATGTATTAAGGTAAATAAGTACATATGGAGTACATCCTCTATCTCCTCCCAAACAAGATACATATACAATATATTAAGGCAAATAAGTACATATGGAGTACATCCCCTATCTCCTCCCAAACAAGATACATATACAATGTATTAAAGCACATGATCATATACGGAGTACATCCCCTATTTCCTCCCAAACAAGATACATATACAATGTATTAAACTCTTTATATTATACCATGATCAATTAAGGCACATATTCGATGTGTTCTTCCCACTATCATATTCAATGACATATTTCGATTGATTAGTTTCAATTTACCTAATCATCATGCAGTTCTACAATAATCAAGACTATCCTCCACCGATAGGCAAAAGCAGTTATTTCTAAACAGATAAATGAATTTACCAAACAGATAAATTATCACAATTTCCATAGGTGAGTGATTTACCAAACCGACCACACCAACTAGTCCCAATTCCGTCCAATTTCATGATGTTCAAATCAATTTCATATTTCTCACAATTACCCAATTAATTACACAAATTAATTATTCAAGTTAAATTAGGGCATTTCCCTATTTTCTCAAACATTGATCCTAAGACCAAAATCTCATCTATCAAACCCACACGACCTCATTTTCAAGACCTCTTATACATATGGAGCTTAAAAACACAAAACCCCTCTCTTATATACCACAAAATTCAAACCTTCACTGTCCAAATCACCAAATCTCAACATTTATACTAAATCACTAATATTTATGTTAAAACTCATAAGAAGGACTAGATCATCCCTACCTCAAAGTTAGGAGCTCAAAAGAGATGAGGAGAAAAACCCAAGATGCTCCAAATGCGAGATTTTTCGGATCAAAAGATAGCCCAAGCCAAGCTCCAACTTTCTTACAAAGGGACTAGGATCGAAGAGCTATAGATTAAGAGTATTTGTAGAGAGAAGGAGAGTGTAGAGAGAGAGAGGGAGTCGGATCTAGGGTTTGGAAGTAAAAAGAGATGAAAAAGTGAATAAGAAACACGTTGCTGCAATTGATATACTCGAGGCTCGCTCGAGCGAAGGAGTGGTCGCTCGAGTAACCAGACACAAAGAAACCTCGCTCGAGCCAACAATTCTAAGCTTCAGGTTTGCAACCCAGAAGTACGCTCGAGCGAAGGAAATCTCGCTCGAGCGAAGAAACCCAAAATATACAGCTCGCTCGCTCGAGCGAAGAAACACATCCTTCAGGTCAAGACTAGACGCAGACGCACGCTCGAGCGCAAGATTGCTCGCTCGAGCCAACAGACACACCACTCAAAGCTCGCTTGAGCGAAGGAACCCTGGTTCGAGCGAAGGAACTAAAACACAGAGCTTGCTCGAGCGACAAAAGCCTCGCTCGAGCGAAGACACCAAAAGAACTGGGCAGCAACCACTTGCTCCAACACTCAACCAACCTGCTTCAATCTTACCCAACACACCCCAAGACTCAAATACAAAGAATCAAAGGATGGAAACCCGAATAAGACAACAACATATATCCACGGAACCGAGTCCGGAATACAGTAAACAATAGAGGAAAAACCGGGATCGCTATAATTTTAAAAAGTAAACGATTCAAATTATTAAAATGGGTCTTAGAATGAGTTCAAAAAGCGCACAACAATGACCTCATACCCAAACCCTAAACCAACACCCTCCCTCCAAAAAAAGAAAAAAAAGAATTGTGTATTATAGAATTTATCCCAAGTTAAATTGTACCATTTTCATGCTATATAATATAATATGAAGTACTTAAAAAATTACTCAAAAAAATATAAATAAATATATTACATTCATTATGGGCGTGATAGCCATCTCATTAATTTTAATTTTACACCACTCACTTCACTTTCAAAATAGATTTCGAAATAAACATTCATAGTATATAACATTTTTATGCTCATTTTTGTATAATAAATTGACTATATTTTTTATTAGTTACTGTTGTTTTTTCTGCATTTAGGGTTCGTTTGGGAAGTTGATTAGCTTTCTAACTTTTTTAACTATTTTAATCTGGGGCTAAAAAATCTCGTTTGGGAAGGACTTTTGACTTGTTTTAGCTTTTTTTGTGAGGAAAAAAATGTAATAATTATAAGTTAGCTGTGATGTTTTATTTTTTGTAACTAAAAAATCTATTTTATTTTTTATAACTATTTTAATCAAAAAAAGCCCAACCTTTAGCTTCCCAAACGAAGCCTAGAGTGTATGAGAGTGGGAGGAGACTTTTCAATTAAGTTTGCGTTAGTGATAGTTTTGGATTACAGAAGTGGTATCCATGTTGCAAAAAAAATGCTGATGAGAGAGTTCAAGAGGTTGCAACAAGACTTTCAAGAAGGAATCAATAGACCACTATAAGATAAGGGTAAAATGGGAAGTAAAATAAAATAATTTGATATGGAAAAAATATGTTACTGTTGCTAATTGTCAATTAACAATGAAATAAAAAAGTGAACTTCAAGGTAGATTAATATCATTTTAAAAATTAGAAAGAAAATTTCTATAATTATTATAAATCTTAAGAGAGGTCAATGTAATTTATCCAAACATAAGAACCCTCAATTACGAAAATGCACGATTAAGATATTTATGTTTGTTGTGTTGAGAGTTTTGAAAAACCTCTACATCTTTGTAGTTAAAAACACCTCTATTTCATAAAGTTACCATATTTATTGGAAGCGTAAATTACAAATACACTTTTTGAGATTTGCTTAAAATATAAGTTGTCTCCTGTAGTTTGAAAAATTATAAATACCCCCTTATTAGAATTTTTTATTTAACAAAATTAACTAAAAAATACAATAATAAAATTACCTAAATTATTAATTGAAACATATTTTTAATATTATTAAAAATTATTAATTGACTTAATGATTTATTAATAAGAAAAACGATTTGTTATAAAATTAAAATTACTAAAAAATAAAATGTAATTTTAAAAATCACATAAAGTGATTCGTTTCTCAAGATATATTTATAATTTATACTTATTAGAACAATAAAGATCTCGGATTATTACGCTATTATCAAGAAACATCAAAAGATACTTTGATACTTGTAATTGTGTCGATAAAAGCCATCTTACGATGCAGTTCTTTATGCAAGAATTTTTTTATTTATTTTTCAATAGGGACATTTCATTCGCATCCACTTTAGTTGTGTTTAGTTAGGAGATTTGAGAATAAATTTAAAAAGAAAAAAGGAAAATGTGTGTGAAATTAGGTAAAATATAAATATATTTTATTCACATTTCACTTACCTTTCCCATTTTTCTTTCCAAATCTCCCTTCAAATCTCTCAACTAAATGCAACATTAAAAAAACCATTTTGGCTTCTAATCATGTGAATCCTAACACCATTTTGGTCTGCAGGTCTCTCTTGAAAGATGTAGGGCATCACTAGATCGTTCTTTTTGTTGATGAAGTTTTGGAGAAAAGATTAGAATTGCAGAGCCGTTTTGAAGCTTAATATACTCAATTTTAAGATTGTGGGTTCTTCTCATGGACTGTTCTGTGTCACAAACATCCTTAATGGGTTTGTTTTTGCAGTGAGACTGTGGAACCCATCTTGTTGTTGATTAAGTTTTTGAGTGAAGATTAGAATTGCAGAGCCGTTTTGAAGCTTAATATACTCAATTTTAAGATTGTGGGTTCTTCTCATGGACTATTCTGTGTCACAAACATCCTCAATGGGTTTGTCTTTACAGTGGGACTGTGGAACCCATCAATTCAAAAAAATTTATGCTTCCAAATTCGTAAGTAACCCAATTAGCATACTTCAATGTTTATGGATTTGGGTTTCAGGCCAGCCTTGGTCTCAGGCCAGGCTTAGGGCCCCTTAAAAAAGGGCCCTCCTCTTATTATGGGTTAATGTAACATATTAGGTGTCTTTTAAGCTCAGAAAAAAATTAAAAGGCCCTAACTAACTTAAAATATGTTAGTCCATTCAAAATTTAGGGGCCCGTAGGCCCAATTTGCCCAAAATAAACCGACCCATTTGTATGTATTTTTAAATGTGAAGGGCCTAGACTAGTTTTCTTTCTTGTTGTAGCATGTTGCTACTTTGCCCAAGTTGTATTCTCTGGGCTGTTTATTTGCTTGGTAAGAATCACGTTTAAGGTAAATTACACTAACCTTTCCTGAGGTTTACCTTAATTACAGGGATTTCTCCTATAGTTTCAAAAATAACACAGACTTCCCTTACTTTTGAAAATAATAGTCAGATTCCCCCTTCCAGTCAAAAGAGCCTTAACGACGTTAACTTAATAGTAGAATTGACCATAATACCCTTCAACCCATTGTCTTTCACAAAGACCTAACCCACTTTATATCATGGTCATCTTCCTTACTCTACTACCCATTTCCGCCATTGTCTTCCTCACACTCTCTTCCCAAACCTGTCTCATTAAAAACCCAAAACCCAAACCAACAATAACCCCTCTTATATACACCCAAATCGCTAACTCCGCTTGCGATGGAACTCTTCATTTAGACCTCTCCACATTTCTAGATCTCTATAAAGTTAAACCAAATTAATCACATTCAGACTCTTAAAAAAATCCAAGAAAGCACATGACATATGAATATACGCAAGCAAGCTTAAAAATTTTGTCCATAGAGTTTTGCTTACATGGTACATCAAAACGTTTCATATATGTATATTAATAACCCACACAAAAAGAAAGACCACATATGATTTTGTCCATACAGGAACATTCAAGTCACAATTTGCCAAACCAAAAGCTTATATACAAAGGTGATGCGACATGTTCACCAAGATAACAAAAGAGTAAACCAAAAGAAACAAAACAGTGTCTCGTGTGTGAGACATTCGGGCTGACTCCACAAAACTTGACTTTCCTCACATACTTCACTGAGGCTGGGTTTGGACATCTCTTTGCTCACCTACATACACATGAATGAGAGTGAGCGAAAGCCCAATGAATAATATCAAATAAAGAAGGTACATGAATGAAATTTGAAACAGACGTATCAAACGGCCTTGGACCCATTCATGTTTCTATCTGGTACATTAACAGCTTCAAGCCCAAAAATATCAAACGACCTCTGGCCCACTTTGTTCCTAACAGACAGCCTCGGGCTCAATTCATTCATGTCAAACAGCCTCGGGCCCAATTCATTCTTGTCGAACAGTCTTTGGCCCAATCATTCCCATCAAACGGCCTTTGGCCCAATCATTCATGTCAACGGCCTTTGGCCCAATCATTCATGTCAAACGGACTTTGGCCCAATTATTCATGTCAGACGGCTTTTGGTCCAATCATTCATGTCAAACGGCCTTTGGCCCAATTATTCATGTCAGACGGTCTTTGGCCCAATTATTCATGTTAGACGGCCTTTGGTCTAATCGTTTATGAAATGCGCATTTCGTACTTGAGATCATAATCACATCATAATCATAATTATAATCCAACGGCCTTATCCAATCATATGGCATAATGAATACTTATCCATGATTCAAATTAACAAACTTATGAAACTCAAATAGGAGTAAGCAATTGGACAAGTAGCATACTTCAAAATTTCTTTACTAAGATATTACTCATAGTGTTCTGCCGTAGGATTTGCCTTTGCGCTTGACCTTACACAATTCATAACACATATTGGGTCACAAACAATTCAATCCGTTATTTAATCTATTTATTTCTCTTAGGCTTCTTTCTTTACCTTTTAGGTCATTTACAATGCTCAATGTATGCCTAAGAGTGCTTAGAAATGAAAGAGAACGGAAAATGAAGCACAAAGCAACTTTTCAAAATTTCTAAAATAGGGCTCTCCGCTCGAGCTGACCCCTTGGTCTGCAAAAGTACTGGCTACCTCATTTTTGAGCTCGGGCATGACTTCGGACGCTCGAGCTGAGAGTCAAACATGTGATTGGGCGCTCGAGCACAACTCTTTCCGCTCGAGCGGACATCAATGTCTGCAAAAGTTTTGGGAGCTAGTATTTTACGCTTGAGCGGTGCTTTCCTCGCTCGAGCAGACTCTACGAATTCTGGAATTTCCAGAACTAAATTTGAAGCTCAATCTTGATGTTCAAAGGCCCAAAACACATGTTTGACATTGTATAACATAAGAATATAGGTAATTTGAAACCAATTATCCAAAATCATGGTTCATCTCTCAAATCATTTCAAATTCTTCTTGTCAATTTCAAAACTCAAATAATCAAGCTCCTTACTTACATGAATCTTGTATGCATGTGAAATATTGACTTCAATTCCATTTCAAATGGTACAAGTGGTGTTCAAAATCATGAAGCTACACAAAATTATGCATGCATGTGAAATTTGGTGCTCAATTCTTCAGGTTCAACATGATTCATGCTTGAGTATGTGAAATCATGTCAATTCTATACATACATGTGCATATAGACTTCAAATTCTTCATATTTATCTTAATTCTTGTTCTTGATTACCACTTAGCTTGAATTCACAAAATTACAAACTCAAACTCATGAATTCATATCTAATTACTCACCTATGAACTCTAATCTTCCAAATTCTAGCTAGTTCTTGAGTTAATCTTCACAATCTTCAAGTTTCTCGCTCAATTCTCCAATTGCCTTTGCTCTCTCTCTCTCTAACCAACCCTCTCTCTCTCTCTCTCTCTAGAGTAATCTCAACCAAATGAGACAAATGAGCTCAAAAACAATGCTCATAAGTGTAAATAGGCCACTTATACATGTTTGCCTAATCAATTTTGATTAAGGCTAATTAGTTGAGCCTAAATTAATCAATTTAATCTAATTATTTTGATCCAAATCAATTTCTAATTAAATTTCACCGCAGGCTCTAAAAATCATGCCAATCACAATGGCGTAGTCAATTTCGATTTCTGTGGCCGATAAGGCCTTCAATTTTCAGTTTATAACAGTAAGTTGAACAGATTTTCCTACGGTGAACAGATGGAAATACAAAAGCACATATAAACAAACCAGTCTTTAGAATATTTACATAAGGAGATACAATGTATGACCTATCCAAATTTTTAGTATAAACTAGCCGAACAACCTTGTAATCTTGTGTTAATGCATCAAACCTAGGCATGGCCCTAGGATTTCTAAGGCCTAAACCCCATAATCAACTAATAAGTATCACTTGATCATTTGGGCCCTTCATTTTTTTTTTTATTCAACAAAACTTATAAACTACTAGAACAGAGAGTAAATAAACATAAGGGTAAATTATACTGACCTCTCCTGAGATTTGCCTTAATTATAGATACCTCTCTTATGGTTTAAAAAATGACACAGACCTCCCTTACTTTTGAAACTAATATACAAAGACCCCCTTCTGTTACCCATCTAACCAAATTCAAATAGATTATGTTGATGTCATCAATAATTATTCTGCAAATTGTAATACTACCCTTACTTCCCCTTGTATATATATATAAACACATACATATCTTATACATATATATATATATATATCACTGTACGGTCAAAACCTAGTCATTCCATCTCTCTTGCTTCTCACTCTCTCTTTGTGTTCTACCTCTCTCCCCTCGCCGTAGACCATTGCCTCTCTACTTTCTTCTGCGATCCACTCTCTCTCTCTCTCTCTCTCTCTCTCTCTCTCTCTCTCTCTCGCGATCGTTGCTGCAAAATAATCTCTCATGCGAATGGTGATAACCAGAGAACCACCACCGCAACATCTCTTCCTCTGCCGTAGCATCTCATTCTCTGTCGTCCGCCGCCACCAAAGATCTTTATATCGCCTCCTTGTCGTCATCGATCTGATGCCAACATCTGTAGATTTGCTTACCCTAACCCTAAATCTAGACCACTACCGTGGTTTGGCGGTGAACTCGAAGATGAAGACTCCGACGTTGATCTGGTTTTGTATGGTCGGAGAGGTTGGGTTCGAATCTAGAAATGGTCAAGAGATTTGAATCGGTGACCTCAAAACCATTTCCCTCTCTCATCTCGTGATATCTCGCGCTGTCACCTTCCTCTACTCTCTTTCACTTTCGTGCTTATTAGTGATCTATGCAGTAAACCCCCAAAGACAAAGAAATACTTGATGCCGATGACTATGTCTTGCCTCAACCAACAAGCGTCAGAAAAGGTTGGATTTTTCCACAAAGTCTACCGGTTGCAAAATTGGTAAAAAAACATGTTAAAGATATCTTGTAGCACATATCAAATGTGTTTGGACTACAGTAAGTACAACAAATAAAATAGAAGATAACAAATAACAATTTACTAACTTATATTGCATTAACAACTATTAAATCCCTTCTTTGTCATCTTGTAGGGCTTTCATCTGGACAAGTGAGTTGAATCTCATTACTTTTGAAGATATCGAAAACCTAATAAAGGAAAAAGAAATTACCAACAATGTAAGTCTTTCATTAAATTTCTTTGCAATGTTCCATAAGCCTTTATAAACCAATGTTACAATTATAAATGATATTTCAAGTCATTGATAGTTATGGAGAGATACGATTTGCTGACCAAAGGAGAAAAGGACAACAAGCAACTTCATTTTTTTTCACATGCATGAGCTTGGTGTGTTACTAGTCTTTTATTTCATTATCTCTGGAATTTACTTACTATTTTCTCTTGTTAAGATACTTCTTGAAGCTAGTTGTGTGACTTTTCTAATTTTCTCTAGCTAGTTGTATGCATTTCAAATTTCTATGTGTGTATATTTCTGAAATTCTTATCATTTCAACTTTCTCTAACCATTGTTTGATTTTCTCTAACTGTAGAACTTCATCAAGATGACAGAAAATCAAACTTTCTGAATCTCATTGTTTGACAAGCGTCTTGAAACCGCATGGAGGAACTACAGGTTCCTCCATTTCCTAATAAATAGTGATGGCAATGAGAAGTCAACTGTTGGAAATCATTGGACCTTGCTTGTCTTGGACAAAAAAGACAATTTATGGAGGTTCTATAACTCGCTAAACACAAGGAGGGATGATGCACACGACAAATATCTCAAAGACACAAAACAATTGGTAATGAGTGCAAATTTCTCTGATCCATGATAATATTTATGTGATGATAATTTTCATGGACTCCCATTAATTTGTGTCTTTGTGTCCTTGTGTTTACATTTCTCTGTTATTTAAAAATTATTTTTTTTGCAGCAAAATTATATGGAGAATTTTTTGAAAGTTTGCCTTCAAAGAGAGGCACAATCACAACTCTCTTTCAAATTGATAGACTCACAAAACACAAATTATGACTTTTAATATGTCGACAATGCTCCACAACAAGCCAGTGATTCGTAAGTTTCATACAACATTTATAAATAAGATAATTTAATTTGAATGTTTCTCAAAACTAATTATATCTATAATTTGTACGTAGTGTGGATTGTGGCTTCTTTGTATGCTACATAATGAGACAATACATCAACCATGAACCTATCAGCTTGACATTGTCAACACAAGACGTGAGGTTGATAAGGGCAGAAATCATAGAGAGATTTGCGACCAAAGTTGGCCGATCATGGACAGAACCAATTCAAATACCACCAGAAGAAATACCAAAAGTATAATAGTGAAAACAACACTAGTGAAAAGAAGACAATGCACTCAATGTAATTAGGAATAACCCTTTAATATTTTTTTTCATACATTGAATGAATGATGATGTTTGATATATATGTATACATCTTTTTTTGACTCATGTAAAATCTAAAATTTCATAGCTATCAATGGTTAAATATATATATATATATATATAATTTATAATGCATGCAAAGTGGTGATTGTCAACACAATCCACACGGAGAAAATTATGTCTGAAGAAATTTCTCTGGTTTGAAGTTACCAGAATTTCACAGAGAAATTTATCTCGTATCATGCAAAGAAGGTGCTCATATGATTATGTAATTTGTAATGCACTATGTTGGTACAAAACAATGCACAAAGTAGTTCACCACCATTATATTCAAAAAACATAATGCACATAGTAATTTTGTCTGCTATTAGCAAATTTCTGTGGTTGAATTTGACTTCACAAAACACAATGCACAAAGTAATTTTCTCTACTAGTGGCAAATTTCTCTAGATGAATTTGACTGGTATTATAAACACACTGCCTAAAGTATGTTTCAACAAACACAATGCACATAGTAATTTTATCTCCAATTGGCAAATTTCTTTGGATGAATTTGACTAATATTATAAAGACACTCCCAAAGTATGTTTCAAAAAACACGAAGGAAAATAATGCACTTCAAACACATTATTATATGATAAACTCACATTCCATGTCCTCCTATCCATGAAAGCCTTCTCCAACATACTATCTATACGAGGATAGAGAACTTTATTCCATTTATTAGAAAGCAGCCTCCTATCAGACCTCATATTCATGATTTGCAACTGTATTATGTCCACCAAATTTGTTATTGGCAAGTGTCGAGCTTCTCGTGTCCATGAATTGAATGACTCAGCAACATTTGAATACATTTCAACATAACGTTTCCCCTCAAAATATGCATCACTCCAATTTTTATATGGTAAACTTCTCAAGAAAACACTCACAGTGTCTCCTCTCTCACTCTTTAATTCATTTAACTTGAAATGAAATGATGCATTTGTTGGTACATATGCACATTCTGAAAACTTGGACACAATCGTTTTCCTAACCAAATTTGTGTTTCCACATGATAACCTATCTCTCAAATTTCTCTTTAGATGTTCAAGATAAAATCCATGATAACAATAGGGAAAAACCTAGCAATTCCTTCTACAATACCACAATGTCGATCTGATATGAAACTTATCACCCTCTCTGATCTTAATAATTCACATAAATGTTCAAGGAACCAACACCAATTGTCTTTATTCTCAGCATCAACAACGACAAAAGCTATAAGAAAAAACCCTACAAAACAAATAGGAACAAGCATATTAGATATACACATGTAGAGAAAATTAGAACAATAAACAACCAGAGAAATTTCACACTGCTAAAATCCAAAGAAACTTCACATAGTGGCCAAATCTTGAGAAAATTCATACAGTGGCAACATCTAGAGAAAATTCACAAAGTGCCAACATTCAGAGAAAATTCACATAGTGACCATATCTAGAGAAAATTCACACAGTGGCATATCTAGAGAAAATTCACACAGTGGCCACCTCTAAAGAAAATTCATACAGTGGCCACCTTCAGAGAAAATTCAAAATGTCTGAGAAAATTCACAAAACATAACCACAAAAATAGAAAATTCACTCAATTCCCACATGTATAGAAAATTCACATACTTAGAGAAAATTAGATATATTTACAATTACCTTCATTCCCATCTTTCCCCGTCGCAGCAAGGATAACTCCTTTGTATTGTTCTTTCAAAAATGTTCCATCAAGAAACAATAATGACCGACGATATTTGAAACCAGCAATGCATGCATGAAAAGCCACAAACACTCTTTTGAAATGCTTGTTATCTTCAAAATCTAACTCAAAACGACTACCTAGATTGTTCTTCCATGCCTCATCAAAATACCACGGTAATTAATCGAATAACAAACAAAAATCCCCATATGTACTACCTTTTGCTCTTTCAACCCCCAACTAACCATAATTATAACTGATTGAGACCCCATACTGGTCTTTCATTTCTTTAACAACATCCACTGGACAAGTTAAAGGTTTAGCACTTACTTCTTCAAGTATCAGCCCAGAAACTAAGCTGGAAGTCATCCTACCATGTTTATTAGAACGAACCACCACTCCACATGTGTAACGCCCCTAAAATTATGCAATAAATACAATTCATAAACGGAAGAATAATAGAAACAAGATACATTCATTTATCAGAATTTAGGATTCGTTTACAAAGGTCAACACATGCGATATACATTCACCAATGCTCATCCTGAATCTATAACATGTGTTACAATATTGAGAGAATTGAAACTAAACATATAGTCAGATGCCCTATAGGCTTACATCTTTCCAAGTCATTGCTTGGTTACACAAAAGTGAGCCTAGCTCAATACAATTAAAACCCTTGGCTATACAAAAGAATTAAATAAAATAAAGAAACTCTTGCTTCCCAAAAGTCCTCCAAGCAATTGGAGGAGGCATGTCACTAGTACCTGAAAATGGTTTTCCCAAATAGGGTGAGCCAAAGCCTAGTAGGAGCAATCTAACACGGTATAAGAGATTTAGCAAAGATATAAGTACAATGTGCATACACAATGTTTGTGACAAAACATTCACATTTTTATAAGATCGTAAAGCACCAAAGTTCGTATTTCAATTTATGAGCCAATTCCATTATCTTTCAACAATCCAACTGTGACTACAGCTCAGTGGTTTTCCAAGTCAATACAATACCACACAAACACTTCAATCTGTCATTTTACAGAAATTTCGTCCACGGGATTCGGCACCCATGTATACACAAGATTTCAGGACTTCCACTCTAGACACTCCGGCCAACTTAATTTCAATGGGGTCTATCTCCTATCTCCTCTCAAACAATGGAGTACATCCTCTTTCCCCTCCCAAACATCACACATATACACTGTATCTAAACATAGTCATATTCAATGACAACCAACAACAAATTAGTTTTAATTTACCTAATCCTTATGCAATTTCTACAATAATCATAGCTGTCCTCCACTGATAGCCCAACACAGATATTTCTAAACAGATATTTTCTCAATAGAAAAATTAATCAAGTTTCCATAGGTGAGAGACAACACGTGTCCAACTCCACCCTTTATATCAATAATCCTCAAATTTCACATTACCAAAGTCAATTTTCGTTAATTATACAAAATAACAATTTGACTCATTTAGGGTAAAACTTCCCCTTTTTCAAATATCAACCCAAGTACCAAAATCAACCATTTTGATACAATACAACCTCATTTTCAAACTCCATAACCACTTATTTTCCATTCACCAAAAACCCCTTTTTTTTATTTCACACCCAAACCCTAGGTTTGTTCAAACTACTCCCAAATCCCACCATTGTCACACAACGACAAATAACTAAGCTAAAGACCATAAGAAAGTGTAGAAAATCCCTACCTCAAAGTTTAGAAGACCAAAGCAACAAAGGAGAAACTTCAAAGACGTCGAAACCAATTTCTACTTGGATTAAAATAAAGCTCTTGAGGTGCTCTACCTTTTTCTCAAAGGCACTAGGGTGAAGATCTCAATGGATCTAGGTGAAATAGTAGAGAGAAGATGAGTTTTAGAGAGAGAAACTCAAGATCTAGGTTTTTTGGAAAGTTTTAAAGAGAGAAAGAAGTGAAAAAGTAATGAAAAAAGTCATCCTCGTGATCTGTTATACACGCAGTCTGCTCGAGCATGAAAAGTGACGCTCAAGCATCAGACACATTGTTTTGTTCGAGCACAAGAAGTGATGCTTGAGCGTCGAATACACACTTTCAGAAGTTTTGCAGACGAAGGACATCGCTCGAGCGCAAGATTGGACGTTCGAGCGCCCACTCGCTCGAGCGTAGGAAACGCTGCTTGAGCGTAGAATACACTCTTCTAGTATTTTTAGGTTTGCAAAAATACTGAGAGTTTGCAAAGCCCGCTCGAGCGCAAAAATGGACGCTCGAATGGAGGAGCAAAATTTACAAAGCCCGCTCGAGCAGAGGAGCAAAAATTTGGGCAACAAAGGTTTGGAAAAACAAGCAACCAACTTGTTCCAAATACACAACTACAATCCAAATGGCCAATCCAAGGAACAACAAGGGGAATAAAAGATGAACAACAACATTGAACCATGAAACCCGAGTCCGGACCATAATAAAATGTTGAGTCAAAATCGGAGTCTCTATAACCTCTCCCCCTTAAGGAATTTCATCCCCGAAATTTCAAATCAAGTTCAAAATCATTATTAAACCATTCACAACAATGTTAATCGTACAAGTTCAACACCATGACCCACTCTCCAGTCATCCATTCCCATTAACTCGATACACAGGTTCCAATATTGGAAGTGCAATTTACAATTGCGTAAAACATTTACAATGTTTAAACCAAAATCCAAGTTTTCAAAATTTACACAACATATACAATGCTTCCAAAAGTAATACAACACACACGATGTTCTATATTCCCAAAACATATGCAACGTTTATATTGAATCCATATTTCCAAAACATCCATAACATGTACAAGGTCCTTGTATTCCTAAAACATATACAATTCTTTTACACTTCATTAACATAATCAAAATCTCCATATATAATCAAACATCAACAAATAAGTTCGGATATTTCTCTCAGACTTCCAATTCATGCTCCCAAGTTGTTTCCTCAACTCTGTGGTGTTTCCAAATACTTGACCAGGGGGATTGTCTCAAGACTTGGTCCCGTGTGTCCAAGACTCTAACCGGTCTCTCCTCATATTGAGACATCCTCATCTACCTCAAGTCAGTCCAATCCAACATGTGCAATGGATCCGGTTCATATTTTCGAAGCATGCTAATATGAAACACATCATGAATCCTGAAAAGCTGTGGCGGTAATGCCAAACGGTAAGCCACCTCCCGGATCAGCTCAAGGATCTCAAAAGGCCCAATAAACGAGGGGACAATTTTCCACTCTTCTCAAATCTCATCAAACCCCGTCTAGGTGATATTTTCAAAAAGACATAATCTCCCCACCTCGAAAGACAAGGGTCTCCTCCTACGGTTGGTATAGCTTTTCTGGTGACTCTGAGCCGTAATTAATCGCTTACAGATAAGTGTCACCTTCTCCGTCATTTCCCGAACCAATTCTGGACCAACAAAGGTACATCACCCACCTTGGCCCAACACACCGGGGATCTACACGATCGGCCATACAAGGCCTCAAATGGTGCCCATACCATACTCGATTGGAAACTTATTATTATAGGCAAACTCCACTAAGGGCAAATTCCTCTCCTCATGACCCCTTGAAGTCAAGGACACAACCTCGAAGCATATCCTCAAGGATCTGAATGGTACGCTTGAACTGCCCATCAGTCTGAGGGTGATACGCCTTGCTAAAAGTCAGTCTAGTGCCTAAGGCACTCTGCAAGCTCTGCCACAACCGAGCTGTGAAACGCAGACCTCTATCAGAAACAATCATCTCAGGGACCCCGTACAACCTCATTATGTCCCTTATGTAAAGGTCGGCAAGATGATCTACCGAATCACTCACGCATATAGGAATAAAATGCGCTGACTTAGTCAGTCGGTCAACTACCACTCAAATGGCATCACTACCCCGTTGAGTCCTCAAAAGGCCCACAACAAAATCCATTGTGACATGCTCTCACTTCTACTCGGCTATAGGCAAGGGTTGCAACAAACCCATTGGCCTCTGATGCTCGGCCTTCACTTGTTGACAAGTAAGGCATTTCGACACAAACACAGCTACATCCTTCTTCATACGCCTTCACTAAAACTGGCAATTAAGGTCGTGATACATCTTTGTACCCCCTGGATGCACCGCAAGGCGTGAATGGTGAAACTCTCAGAGTACTTCCTCTTGGCAAGACTCTAGCACAAACAGACGATCACAGTATCTTACGCTTAAGTTGGGATACACAGTCAAGCCTCTTTCTACCTTCTCATTAGAAACCTTTTCTTGGAGGAATTCTACCTCAAGGTCACCCCTCTACACTTTTAACACTCGGTTCGCAAGTGTAGGTTGTGCAACCACTGAAAATAAGGCTGCAGACTCAACAAACTTGCCCAGATGCAAGTCAAACTCACCAAGAGTACCCAACATCTCCTCTTCTTAGATGGCGATACAAGCCACACTGCTAATTGATTTCCTACTCAAAGCATCAGCCACAACGTTGGCCTTTCACGGATGATAATGCAACTCGAAATCATAATCCTTTATGAACTCCATCCACCTTCTCTGCCTCAAGTTCAAGCCTTTCTGTGTAAACAGATATTTCAGACTCTTGTGATTAGAAAACACCTCAAATCTCTCACCATATAGATAGTGTCTCCAACTCTTCAAGGCAAAAATCACTGCCGCTAACTCTAGGTCATGGATAGGATAATTCCTCATGTGTCTTCAACTACTGTGAGCCATAGGCCACTACCTTTCCCTCTCGCATCAATACACAACCCAAACCTTCTCGTAAGGCATCACAATATACCGAATAGCCCAAGCCCCTTTCCGGAATAATCAACACTGGAGCAATGGTGAGTCTAACCTTAAGCTCTTGGAATGACTTCTCATAAGACTCACTCCATACAAATTTAATCCCTTTCCTCGTCAACCTAGTCAAAGGTGAGGCTAGCCTAGAGAAATCCTTTACAAACCGACGGTAATACCTGACCAACCCCAAGAAACTACGAATTTTAAAAGTGTTCTTAGGTTGTGCCCAATCTTGCACTGCCTCTATCTTGGATGAATCTACAGTCACCCCTTCTCCGGATACCACATGGCCTAAGAATTTAACTTCCCTCAACCAGAACTCACCCAAACTTAGCGTACAGTTTATGGGCCCTAAGCAACTCAAGCATCAATCGCAAGTGTTCCTTGTGCTCCTTCTCAGAGGGTGAGTAAATCAAGATGTCTTCCACAAAGACAACCACAAAACGGTCTAGGAACTCACAGAAGATCCGGTTCATCAAATCCATAAACACAACTGGAGCATTGGTTAGCTCAAAAGGCATCACTAGAAACTCTGGCCATACTGCGTATGGAATGCCGTCATCGGGATATTCTCCTCCCTTACCCTTAACTGACGATAACCCAATCTCAGGTCTATCTTAGAGAAGCAACAAGACCCCTTCAACTAATCAAACAGATCATCTATACGAGGCATTGGGTACTTGTTCTTAACAATTACCCGGTTCAACTTCTGGTAATCTATACAAAGTCGCAATGCTCCATCTTTCCTTTTAGCAAAGAGAGTCGGTGCTCCATCTTTCATAGTTATCATAGTTATCCTCTACCGATAGCCCAACACAGATATATAATCTTCTCAATATATAAATTAATCAAGTTTCCATAAGTGAGAGACAACACGTGTCCAACTCCACCCTTTATATCAATAATCCTCTAATTTCACATTACCAATGTCAATTTTCGTTAATTATACAAAATAACAATTTGACCCATTTAGGGCAAAACTTCACATTTTTCCAAATATCAACCCAAGTACCAAAATCAACCATTTTGACTCAATACAACCTCATTTTCAAACTCCATAACCACTTATTTTCCATTGACCAAAACCCCTCTTTTTATTTCACACCCAAACCCTAAGTTTGTTCAAACCACCCCCAAATCCCACCATTGTTACACAACAACAAATAACTAAGCTTAAGACCATAAGAAAGTGTAGAAAATCCCTACCTCAAAGTTTAGAAGACCAAAACAACAAAGGAGAAACTTCAAAGACGTCGAAACCAACTTCTACTCAAATCAAAACGGAGCTCTTGATGTGCTCTACCTTTTTCTCACAGGCACTAGGGTGAAGATCTCAACGGATCTAGGTGAAATAGTAAAGAGAATATGAGTTTTAGAGAGAGAAACTCAAGATCTAGGTTTTTGGAAAGTTTTAGAGAGAGAGAGAGGAGTGAAAAAGTGATGAAAAAAGTCATCCTTGCGATCTGTTTTACACACAGTCCGTTCGAGCGTGAAAAGTGACGCTCGAGCATCAGACACATTGTTCCTCTCGAGCGTAAGAAGTGACGCTCAAGCGTCAAATACACACTTTCAGAAGTTTTGCAGGCGAAGGACATCGCTAGAGAGCAAGATTGGACGTTCGAGCGCCCACCCGCTCGAGCGTAGGAAACACCGCTCGAGCGTAGAGGTAGACACCCCATATTTGACCGCCCGTAAGGCTCAAGTGCTTTGCCCGGTACACTCGATGATGAAAGTGGTGTTGTGCGTGGTTCAAGGTCTCAACGAAGGGGTTATGTTTAAGCTCTAAAACAATCCCAAACCTTTCATATTCCCACTGTTTATACCCCAAAAATCCATTTTTACACATTGTGCCACCCTATGTTGAGTCTGAAGTAGAAAAATAGGGGATCACATTGAGGCTCGGCCATGCCTCATTGAGAGCCAGCCGTGAGTATTGATGGCCGGCCGTGCCTTAGTAGCGAGAAACACTGTTTTGGGCGGGGAGCTCGCCAGCTGTCCATTTTTGAAGATATTTATGACTCCTCTTGCTCAAATTCTATAAAAACGAAGTTGTATCTCTATTTTGAGGGTTGAAGAATTTCTAAAAAGCTTATACACCATCTAAAAAGCTTATACACCTTTTTGAGAGCTCGTTCTTCTTGTGTAAGCAACCTTTGAGTAAGCTTACCACCTTGAACCTATATCCATACACCATACACACCTTCACACCTTAGCCTAGGAACCTTGGTTGAGCCTTGAGCATCATAATTTAAGCTTGAGAGTGCGTTTGGACTTAGTTTGATTCACAACAAAGAGCTTGCCTTTCTTGAGAGGTGTAAGCTTACTATTTTCTCTCTTTCTTCCATTTCTATCATTTACTATCAAGTTCTTATAGTTTTGTATTGTTTTAATCTGCCTTCAAGTGTCTAAGCTTGGGTTTGGAGAGCTACCAAAGGGTAGAGAGAGTTAACACTCTTTCTTACACCTTTACTTATAGCTCAAACCTTTGTTTTTACACCATTTTCTTTGCTTTCTAAATTGATTTTCAGAGTTTAAAAGAGGCTAAAAATCATGCTTTGAGATTTCAAAAGTATAGGGGTGTCACAACCCAAACTTGCCCCTATGAGTTTAGCATCGTAACCAACCAGTAATCCTTGGATTAGCAAAGGCCTCTGAACAGAAAATCTTATAATTAGGGGCTGCGGAAGCAAATATAGAAACATACATAGTCCATTGAGCTGTGGAGACGTATATGTGACAGAATTTTTTTTAAACTTTGTACATATATATGTGATGTCATAATGCAGTAGTCTCATGTCACATGCATAATAGATATTTCCAAAAAGGGACTTAGCCCAATATACAAATAATAGAAAATTGTTCATAACCCAAAGAAAACCATGCCTTTACATTCACATAACATGACCAAAGACGTATAGAACCTCCTTGGGAGGCACAAAGGCTGGCTGACAAAAACTCTGCAGGCGATCATCACTAAGCTTGGCCACGTGCTTGATCACCTACATACATAAAAAATAGGGTGAGCGGAAGCCCAGTGAATAATAACAGGGTAAAGAGTTTAATGAATGATGTCCATTTTAGAGTTAGAAATCATAATTTATATCAAAAACAGATTCTTATCAGAAATAGTCTTATGCATATTCAGAGTTCAAATCAGAATTAGATTCCCAGGCGAGGGCCATGTGAATATAGGCCTTGGTATTGTTACCCCCGGGCAAGGGCCACGTGAATATAAGCCTCGATATTGTTACCCTCGGGTAAGGGCCACGTGAACTATGGATGCCACAATACATTTAAAAAAAATAGACATTTATTCATGATTCACAAATAGCATTCCATATAGCAGTTCAAAAAACAGATCTTATTACATCATATAGAAAATAAATAAATTGAACATAACTTTACTAAGTTATTACTCATAGATGCTCCACAGCAAACAGACAGAGTAGGTAGATCAGATAACTTGTGGCGCGTGACCTACACAGATACAGAATGAATACATACCGAATTACACACCCAGGAACATTAACTTAATCCTTTCTTATCTTGGTGTGTATCTACTTCTTATCCTCATTTTTATGTCTTAAAATTGGCCTAGAAATGCCTAGGGTGCAATGAGGATGCGAAAATGCATTTGAAAATACTTGGTCAAAAATGTTGGAAATAGGTCCCGCTTGAGCGCAACTTCCTTCACTCGAGCGGACATGAAAAATGTGAGCAGTTGCTCGAGCGCAACTTCCTTCGCTCAAGTTATCTGTAAACTTTGAAAAAGTACCAGTTGCTTGATTTTTCCACTCAATGCCCACTCGACGCTCGCTCGAGCGTGAGACTCAGGTCCTCGCTCGAGCGCAACTCTTGTCGCTCGAGTGGTCTACAAAAACATGAAACTTCTGGGAGCTTGCATTTTACGCTCGAGCAGACTTCTGGTCACTCGAGCGGAAGTGCAAAAATAAAGGTGGTCACTCGAGCGCAGGATCTGTCACTCGAGCGGAGAAGTCGAATTATGGAATTTCTAGATTCACCTCCAAGCTTCCAAACTCAAATAAAATGCTTCAAAACTCATCATTTTGGGCCAAAAACTTGAGGAATCAAATGTGAACTTGGAAAACATTGAGAATTCAAAATCATTTTGCAAAACCAAAGCCCAAGAACTTGTCAATTGTGCAAAACAAAACCCAATTCCTAAAAATCATAACATGAACATGACACGCATGATATGAGTGAGATTCCTAGTCTCCAAATCATGATCAAACAAGATGTTCTACTAAAAAACATGGTAAATTCTTAAACTAAAACCAAAATATGAACATGCATGGGACAAATTCTTAGACAACATGCTCTAAATGCAATGTAATGCACATGCATGTATGTATACTCTTCTCTTCTACTTCATTAAGCTTAATTCTTGCCTTAACTCACTTAATTCTTTTGAATACATGAGTTAAGCATCCTTACAGTGCAATCTAAGGGTTGAATTCTTACCTAGACTTCCCAAGATAAGAATTAGAGACTTAATTCTTGATCCTCTAAGTTAATTTCTTCTTCTTCCTAGCACATCCCTTAGTTGAGCTCAATCTTCTCCTTTCTCTCCCTCTTCCACGATTGTTGTGTGAATCAGCTCAAAGGTGGGGTTGAAATGAAGAAAAAGGAATGAGTGTGAGCATATAAAGAGCCTTATATAGGCTTCATTAGTGGTGGCTAATTATAGCTAAACAAAAGGACATTAATTAATCCAATTTAATCGTTCTGAATCAAATTTTAATTAAACCTACCATTAAATTCTAAAAATCTTAAATAACTCATAAAGCAAACCAATTTCATGATTGGATGCCGATAAGGCCTTCAGTTTACAGAATAGAATAAAATCAGAGACAAATATTTCTACACAAAACAGATATAAACACAAATAATGTAATGTACATGTAATTACCGCAGGATTTCATCTTAATTTCATATTAGGCTTATTTAACCATGGATTATCAGAGGTCGGGGTTGTTATAAGGGGTTAGCCATCCCTCATTGTTCTTGCTTACTAGCCTTATTTTCTTCCCTTATTGTTTAGCTTTTTAGGCTCTTTTCATGCACTTTGAGCCACTGTTTTTCACCTATTAGGGGCTTTCTTAGGGTTGTCCTAGGTTGTTTAATTAGTTCATGCTTTGATTAGTTTGCTTGTTGTCTCATAAGTTTGTGTATATAGCTTGTTGCATATTGTTCTAAGATTTTCTTTAATTAATTTCCATGTTAAGAGACTCATTTTAATAATCAACTCACCATTCATTTCTTTCATTTGGAGTTATTTTAATCAGTTGACAGTTATTCAAAGCATGAACTAGATATCTATACTTAATGGTTTAATCTCTATGAAGGTTCATTGTTAACAGCATAGTCTCTTTTTCATGTTGAGAATCACTTCCCGTTTGACATGTTTCTCACTTAGTGGACGTAATCTTTAGTGGAAATAAGAATCATCTTGGACAAATGGGTTAAAGAATGGCAAAGATTAATGAATTTAACTTAAAATGAACCAACCCACATAAAGAAAATGAGTTATATTGCTTGGGCTTCGCCGGACGTTATGCCGAGTCTATTGTGTCAAGAGTTGTCACACGCCAATTCATGGTGTTTTGATGATTCTTGAAGCTTCTTTACTCTCCCCTTTTGAGCTCATCCCATGATAAAGGGGAGGGATGGTTGTTATTCATTGCATTCATTGAATTTTATCCAAATTGTGGCCAAAATCATCAAGCAAACAAATTGCTCATTGATGGTTTTGGAAACGATTCAAACCTTCTCTTAAGGCTTTCCCATGATAGAGAAGTGTGAGAGGGACAAACAAAGTTCAGAATAACTCTATCTGCACTGTTTTCACTTCAGAGCACAAAACAGGATTTTGCATAAAATTAAGGCACGACTGACCTTATTTATTCTCGACTGAGCTTCATTGGGGGCCGGCCAGCCATCAATGTTTGGTCAGCAGTATGTTTTGCTGAAAACAGAGGGCAGTGGCTGAAGGTGAAACAGAGTTGGCCTAGGCAGATAGAGTAGTTCTTGAACACTGTGCATGCAACCCTTGTGCATCCTTGCTTACATCAATGTTGTAAATTAATGCTCCGATTATTGTTGTAATTATTATTATTATTGTTTATTTGTAATTGTTATAGCTAATTAACCTAGATAGTTTTTTTATTTCTCGTTATTATCCTTGTTGTAATAGAGTAGTTAACTAGTTAATTCTTTGCTTATTCATTCATTTGGCTTTGTAATAATCAGTTTATTTCGGACTTTCAGACTTTGATTCGAACCCTCTTATGTGAGGGCCAATATGTAATAAGTTGTATGTCTTCCAACCCCACGTCTTTGTTCTTTTTACTTATTTACATGATGGTTAATATAGAACATCATTTTTCAAATTAGCATTCTTATGCTTTACATCAATTGCCTTGCATGCATCCAAGGTTCGGTTCATCATACTAACCCAATATCAATGCTCAAATTCATTGCTTGAATACGTGCTTTAACGCGTGTCTTGAATGGAATCATATGTCATGCTCATAGCCGAGCCTATAAATTACATAATGTGTGTGTTGCATTTAGTCATATTGCATTAGTTAGGAACATGCATACTTTCTAATAATTTTGCTTTGTTTTGGCTCGGAGTACTAAGTGAGCAATTTTTGAGTTTTAGCATCTTGCATCGAATGTTTGTGTTACCATGCCAAGCATATTTCCATGAGGCTAATTGCTTAAATGATATACCTGTTTGAATGTCGGTAGATGAAGGCTAATTGCTTAAAATGGGACAAATTGATTTAATGTACATACAAACTCACATTTTCAAGTGAACTGTATTAAAACAATTTTCAAACAAACATGAAATCAAAGCGTTCCAACTTTTGCAAATTATTCTATATTTATGTGCGTCACATAGTAATGTTAGTCTAATAATCGGAACAAGAGCATATAATGTAAATAAGAATCACATCATGATTAGTAGAGGTCGATCTTTGATTAGGCGAGTGGGGTGCTCAATTCATGACCTTCCCCTCTCGTACCTAAGTTCCCGAGCCGAGACACTTTGGTGATGACGGATAAGTGGCCTTTGGCACGAGTCTCGGGTTTCCTAAATTTCTCAAAAATATTTAGGTGGCGACTCTGTAATTTGGCAAAGTAGTCTATTTTTGGCATTTACTTCAAAACATTGATTTTTCAAAATGAATTGCTGGATTTGGACTCTTTTTGTGTTTTCACTGTTCATATTGCACTTGTGAAATTAGATTCAAAATCACGGGAGTCCGAATTGTAGGGCTAGTCGTATCTGAAAGGAGCACAAAAAGTCAAGCTACAGTTTCTGGCGACTCTGCTAGGGACTTAGAGAACTTGACTTGAAACTCATGATGTGAAATTTTATCTACACTTATATGTTCTTTGCATTGCATTTGCATGTGTTGCTTTAAGTTACTATGTTTTCCATCTACTATTCCTGGATGGTTTGCCAGAGGCTTTCCCAAAAGCTTGCCAAAAGGCTGACCGGTCATTGGTTCTGCCATGTTGGAAACAAAACCCTTGGATCTAGATTACAGCTGTACCGCTTGAACTTCCTTTCACTTCTCGGTGTTAGGTGTGAGAGGTATATTAGGTAATCTTGCTAAGGTACCCTTTCGACTAGTTGACCTAGTTGTATGTAGTGAAGCTATAGTGACTATTCCAACTTAGGACAGGATGCCATCCATTTGCAGGATGTTATGAAACTCATTGTTTGAAATAGTGCAGCCTAGATCATGTCAAAATCTAGGACAGGGTAACCCTACCCCCTCATAGGGGTGTTTTGGTTCTTTTACTTGGTATGTGCTTTTACAGTGAGACTATATATATAGGATGGTTCATATCAGTATGAGTTTGAGAACAGAGTTCAGTGGGGATTACAGTTCAACTGTGTGTTATGACTGTTGTGAATTGGGGCCGAAGTGTTGTCCGATTTTGATTATGTTTTTTTTTTTTCTTTCTTTCTTTTTGCTAGGTAGTTTACCATCATAGCTTCAGAAAGACCCAATATTCCCAAAGTTGTGTGGACTCGCTTTAGTAGGCTTTGCAAAGCTCAAGACCTTGTCGGTGGCTAACCAGTGTTGGTCTCACTTCCGCCAATCACTTGAGGAAAAAGGAACAGACAGTCAACAACACCAGTACAAAGCATTCGACAAACACCTATCCGTTCTCATTCAATCAATTCACCAGCATCTAGTTCACCCAGACCAGCAATGACATAGAATACAACATAGAACATGGAGGAATTTGCTGCCATGATGGCGGCTTCCCAGGTAACCATGGACTCTGTAAACCAGAGGATGGCTACACAAGATGAAATTATCGCCGATCTACGACGTACATCCGGGGCATCTACATCAACCGTGCATCCGATCCCGGTTGCTTAGCCAAACCTGGATCTACCCTCACCAGTAGAAAATCCCCAAATCCCAGATCTTCAGGAAATGTTTCCCCGGCTCCGGCTTATAGGCCTTCGGTTCAACTCCCTGTAAGAATCTTTCCTTTCGATATTAATGAAATTGATCCAGCCTTGGTCAAGATTGCTAGATTAGAGAAAGCATTGAAGAAATCCCAGGGCTTCAACTCCATTTCGAATATCGAAGATGGGTACACTGAGCCCTCAGTCAGATTACCGGAGAAATTTAAGATACCTCACATTGACAGATTCGATGGGAGTGGGGATCTGATTGTGCATGTCCAGTTGTTTTTAGATTTATTGAGGCCCATGGGTTTGTTTAGGGCATAAAAGGTTTCCTTGTTTGGGAGAACCTTGCCTGATATGGTGGCCATCTGGTACGCTAAATTGGAAGACTTAACAAAACGGAATTGGGAGGAGCTATTTGAGGCATTTGTCAATCAGTGTTCATATAACACCCAGATAAAGGTAACCATTAGTGAGTTGGAGGCTACTACCCAGAACCCCAAAGAATCATTCATCGATTTTGTCACCCGGTGGAGAGCCAAGGCAGCCCGAATGACAAATAGACCTGCCGAAAGAGAGCAAGTCAGGCTAGTGGTTCAGAACCTTGAGCCAAACATGCTACAGAGAATGATAGTGGCACCATTGTCCACATTTGCTTCCTTACATGAGCTGGGGGTCCAGATTGAGAGTGCATTCAAAAAGGATATCATCCACAAAACAAGTGAAACCGCAAGAAGGTCATTCTCTCGGAATACTAATGCTAGCAATAGCACTATTCCACGGCCTGCGGATGTCAGTACTATTTTTTCAACGGCCAAGATGGTTGATCCCTTTGCTACTGCCACAACTTCGTAACCTTCACAAGATACCGGCCCACCTCAAAACCGAAAAGTTTTTACTCCCCTCCATATGAGCCCAACCTACACCCTCAAACTATTAATGGAAAAGGGGCATCTCAAGCCTCTCGATCCTCATCCACTTCCGGACCCATTGTCACCTAAACATGACCCTACCTAGTATTGCATCTTCCACCAACAACATAGCCATCCTACAGACTTGTGCTACCGTTTACGTCATGAGATCTAGGATCTCATTGACAATAAAGTCATCACCCCCGCCGGCTAAAGCAAATGTAACAACCAACCCACTTCCTACACATAACCAAATTCCCCCGTCTAGAAACATTAACCATATCCATACACTACCACCCACCTTCAACCCTAGTACATACATTACCTCATCCTATCTACCAAAACCGGAGATGGTTATTCCAGAAGGCACATACATCTGCATGATGGATCTAATACCACAAACCCAATCCAGGCCTGTGGTAATAGAAATGGAGAAAGAAAAGAATGCACTAAAGACAAGGTCGTCTAATACTCGTGTTACAGAGAAGGGAGTCTCGCTTGTAGAGGAGTACGATCCTAGTTGATACATTGTGGCCATCGATCAGCCAAAGCCAGTAGTCATACTGCCAGACTTTCTCAACATTAATGCTATTGAGCAAGACCAGTTAGGGCAGAATCAGAACGATTGGCCTGAACAAGGCCTAAATGACTTGGCTGACTTAGAAGAGGATTTGGCTGATTTGGAGGAGGATCTGGAGGATTTGCACTTCTCCAAAGAGGAGGATATAAGCAGTGTTCAAATGGGATGGTGGGACCCGAGCCAGCCAGAAACAAGTAATGGATGGTTGAGTGAGGAAGAGTCAGATGTGGAGGAACATATAGGAGAGACTAGGAAGGAAGAGGAAATTGGTGCTAGTGGCAAGGTTGAAGCTACACCTCTAACTGAGAAAGAACATGCACTGGAACAATTTCAAAGGGAAAGGATAGAAGAGATCCAGACAAAGATAGCTCTAGAGCAGGGAAAAGGAAAAAAGAAAAAAGAACCCGAGACAACGGTGAGTGATGTCCAAACTACCAAAAAGGTCGAATGGGAGCCCAGCGATCAGAAAAGGATGTTGAGGAAGCTTAGAAAATATCGGGATTTAGAAACCAAGACTGTGGTGGAGGAAGAATGGTACGATGATGCGGTGTGTGATATTAATATGCTGTGGATATAATCTAATGCTAGCCCGGCTATGATTGTAGGAGAGTGGTGGGAAGACAACGACGTAAGTCATGCGTACACTGACGAAGGTTGGAAAGCTGATACCCCGGATGATACTTGGTATACTGATGAGATCAATCACATGACGCGAAGTGGTCGGTACTTCAAACCCACGACATTAGATCAGCCAGAGATCTCTGGAAAGGAGGTTGAAAGAGCAAAAGAGAAGGATGTTGAGGAAAACCTGGTCTTAAAACAACTCAAGAAGATTCAAGCAGACATATCAATCTGGGGGCTAATCATGGCTTCTTGGGAGCATAGGCAAGCACTGTTAGAGGCAATGAACCAGACCAAATTGCCTATCGATACCACTGCTGACCAATTGGTATCGTTGGTTACATCTAGGGACGTTATGCCGGTGATATCTTTTACAAATAAGGAGTTACCACTTGAGGATGCCAACCATAACTGTCCCTTATATGTAACCTTGGAAAGTTGAAAAAAGTGGATTTTGGTGGTGTTAGTAGATATTGGATCAGCAATCAATGTGTGTCCACTAAGGACTACCTATGCCATCGGTTTGAGGCCGGTTGACTTTACACCCACGACCCAAGCCATCTGGGCTTATGACAATATAAGCTGGGATGTTATGGAAACGTTCAAGAGCCATATCCTAATCGGCTCGTCTGAGCATGAGGTGGAATTCCATGTCATGGACATTCTGGCCACTTTTAATCTACTAATGGGAAGGCCCTGGCTACATCAGATGAGGGTTGTATCATCAACAGTGCATCAGTTAGTAAAGTACCCCTTCAAATACGGGATTGCCACTGTGTACGCTAATTTTGTGATCCATCCTCCCCAAGGAACCACTATGCAATTATTGGAAATCATACATGGGGAGGTGGTCCAAACCATCATGGCGGAGGGCAATGGGAACTACGCAAGTGCGCAATCCATCTACATGATGAACAAACAGGGGCATATGCCCGGATCAGGACTAGGCCGAAGTGGCAGGCAGTGAGGTACTATTGCTAAGGAGATGAGTCACAACCCCCACGCTTTCGGGCTGGGATACAAACCCACTACTACAAATTGACAAAGAAATGGAGAGGAGTTGTGAGGAAGGCTGAAAGCGAAGATGATTAGGAGGCAGTACGAGTTAGTCCACAAACCAATACAAAGGACCTTGAGCAGATGTTCTGTCCGCCAAGGGGATGACTTCCCTTTTTGTGGGTTTCTAAAACCTTGGTATGATTGGGAAACAAAAACAAGGTATCCGAGGTTTGAGATCTTCTTCGGACACCAATTACCAGAAGAGGAGGATAAACAAGCAGACCTGAGCCCTAGCACAGATCAAGGCGAGACTGCAAGCCTAGACATTGCCTAGACATTGAAGAGGAAGAACTGTTGGGAAAAGCACTGGCTGACCTGCTGGTAAGCTCTACTGCTGGAGCTGAGACCACCAACTTAGGGGATAGTTTTACTATCTCAATGATCGGGGATAGCCCAATAGTGAATTTCCCTAATCTTATCGTGGATGCATCTGAGGCTCTACGCCTAGTCTGGAAGTTTGAGCAAGGCATCATCAACAGTTCTGGATCAGCTAGTGAGTCCGGATCTGATTCCACTGAGTCTGTCGAGTCGGAGTCAAATTTGAGTTCCTCTGAGTTTGGTACTTCTGGGAGTGGTAACCTGGATACCAAAGTCCTGTCCATGCTGTCTTTTAGCTTTTCTTTCGAGTCTATTGTAACTGAAGATCCATACTCTTTGAACGGGAATGCTGTGGACTTTGCCTACTTCTCTATGCCTTTGGTTTGTTATATTGAACTTAATTTTCAAAATTTTGGCATAAACGAAGAGGAAGAAATTTCTCGGGTTTTGAAAAATTTGGTTGATTATGAGGAGGAGAGGCGTGTTAAGCCCTGTACAGATGAAATCGTATCAATTAACATGGGTACTGAGGAAGATCCTCGCTTGGTCCAGATCGAGTCCACGTTGTCTTCAGAGGAATGCGAGTGTTTAATCACTTTATTAACAAATTTCAAAAATGTTTTCGTGTTGTCCTACGAAGACCTGCCTGGAATCGATCCTGAGATTGTACAGCACTGGATCCCTCTTGACCCTGAGGCCTGGCTAGTTAAGCAAAAGTTGCGCAGAGTTCGCCCAGATTGGGCTTTGAAGATCAAGGAAGAAGTTACCAAATAGATTGAGGCAGGGTTCTTGCTTGTATCTGAATATCCAACGTGGTTGGCCAATATTGTTCTAGTCCCAAAGAAGGATGGCAGAATCAGGGTCTGTGTCGACTTCAGGGATCTGAATAAGGCTAGTTTGAAGGATGATTTTCCATTGTCGCCTATTGACGAATTGGTAGACTTCACCGCGGGCCATGTATTGCTCTCGTTCATGGATGGGTTTTCCGAGTATAACCAGATTCTGATGGCACCCGAGGGTAGGGAGAAGACTGCTTTCACTACTCCGTAGGGCACCTACTGCTATCGAGTCATGCCATTTGGGTTGAAGAATGCTGGAGCTACTTGTCAAAGGATTGCAACCACCATTCTACACGACATGATCCACAAAGAGGTTGAGGTGTATGTGGACGATATGATTGTCAAGTCCAAAGATCGAGAGGGCCACTACACCACATTGGAGAAATTCTTTCAGCAGATTAGAGAGTATAGATTGAGGTTGAACCTGCAAAAATGCACCTTTGACATAATAACAGGAAAAATGCTAGGATTTCTGATCACACAAAGAGGAATTGAGGTAGATCCTTCTAAAATCAAGGCCATCTTAGAAATGCCACCACCGAGGATAGAAAAAAAGGTACGCGACTTTCTAGGTAAAGTGTAATTCATAAGACGATTTATTTCAAAAAGTAACCTTGACTTGTGAACCACTATTTGGTCTTCTAAAGAAAAGAAAGAGATTCCAATGGGATGATCGCTGTCAGTTTGCTTTTGAACAGGTTAAGCAGTACCTGCAAAATCCGCATGTGATATCACCGCTAGAATCGAGAAAACCATTGATTTTGTATCTGTCAGGCACGAATTCAACCATGGGGTGTATGCTGGCTCAGGAGTCGGAGGCCAAGGCGGAGAAAGCCATTTACTACTTGAGCAAGAAAATGCTGGATTACAAGACCCGTTACACTCCCCTCGAGAAAGCTTGCCTAGCCTTGGTATGGGCTACCTGAAAGTTGAGGCACTACTTGTTAGCTCACTCGGTAATTCTAGTTTTGAGATTAGATCTCATCAAATATCTCTTTGAGAAACTAGCGCTTACGGATAGGCTAGCCCATTAGTTGTTTTTTCTCTCTGAATTTGATCTCAAATATGTTACACGCAAGTCAATTAAAGGGAGGGCTGTAGCGGAATTCCTGGCAGATCACCCAGTAGAAGGGGATGAAGTGGTGGAGTACTTTTTGCAGATGAAGATATTCTGCAAATAGAGGAGGAAACGTGGATGATGTACTTTGACAGAGCAGCCAATCAATATGGTTATGGGATTGGTGTGTTGTTGATAGCATTCGATGATTCCCATATACCCTTAGCCTTCAAACTCTGGTTCAAAGTGTCCAACAACAAAGTAGAGTATGGGGGGCGTATTGCTGGTTTAGAAGCCGCCTTGGAACCAGGGGCAAAAAGGTTGGACGTCATCGGGGATTCAAACTTGGTTGTATCTCAAGCCAACAGAAATTGGCGAGTTAAAGAGGAGAAAATGAAGGTTTACCATCAGACCTTGGATATGTTAATTCTGAAGTTTGAAAAGCTAACGTCTACCCATTTGCTAAGGGAGAACAACCGATTCGCTGATGCACTAGCAACTCTATCTTCTATGGTAGACATTCCATTGGGAGTCAGGATGCGTTCGATCATTATTGAACAGAAGTACACGCTGGCCTATGAAACCATTGCCACGATAGATGAGGCTTTAGACAAGAACCCTTGGTATTACGATATTTGGAATTTCCTTAAGAAGGAGGCGTATCTGCCAGGGGCAAACACCAAGGATAAAAGAGGAATACGGCGTCTGGCTGTCCAATTTATCATCTGTGGAGGCAAGTTGTACAAAAGAGGCCATTTGGGAATGTATAAACTGTGTGATGAGGAAGCACCTTATGGAGGCCATTCACGAAGGAGAGTGCGGAGCCCACATGAATGGTGTGATGCTCGCTCGAAAAATCCTTAGAAAAGGCTACTACTGGTCAACCATGGAAAAGGATTGTATTGGTTTTGTTCGGCACTGCCACAAATGCCAGATTCATGCCAATCGCATGAACATTCCACCATTGAAGCTTTACAACATGACTTCACCATGGCCATTCTTTATTTGGGAAATAGATGTTATCGGCACAGTTATGCCAAAGGGGTCAAACGGACATGAATTCATCTGGGTAGCGATCGACTACTTCACCAAATGGGTAGAGGCCCAGTCCTACTCTGTGCTAAAGGCGTCGCATGTGGCTAAGTTCATCAAGAACAATATCATCTGCCAGTATGGAGTTCCGAATGAGATTATCTCCGATAATGGGTCGCACTTCAAGAAAGAAGTGATAGACTTGCTTGAGAAATATAACGTGGCTTTCCATAATCATCAACCTACAGGCCACAGACCAATGCAGCTATTGAGGCCGCCAACAAAAATATCAAGAGAACTCTGCAGAAGATAGTGGAAACCTACAGGGATTGGCCGGATAAAATGCCATTTGCGCTCTAGGGATACAGAACCTCAATCCGAACATCTACAGGGGCGACTCCCTATTCTCTCATCCATGAGATGGAGGCTGTTTTGCTAATTGAAATTGAAGTGTTGTCGCTGCGGGTTATGGTCGAGTGTCAGATAGCGGAGCGGACTAGCAACAGAGTAGGTTTGAGGAGTTAATACTGTTTGATGAGAGAAGACTAAGGGCATTGTATCATGTCCAGGGCTACCAACGTCGAATTGCCGAGGCTTTCAACAAGAAAGTTAAGTCCAGGAATCTCAAGGAGGGAGACATGGTACTGAAAGACAATTGGGCTCCCATCCATGACCCTAGGGGCAAGTTTAGACCCAATTAGACTGGTCTTTACATCATCAAGTCAATTTGGTCAGGAGAGGCGATTATTCTCATGGACTTGGATGGCCTAGAGTTCTCACAACCAATCAATATAGACAAATTAAAGAAATATTACCCCTAAGAGGCTCGCTAGGCCGAAAACCCAAAAGGGCGACCTAGGCAAAAGTTAGAGCATGAAAGATTAGAAACAGAGAAAAACTGAGCTTGCATGGTTTAAAACCCTAAAGGGCGACTTTAGCAAAAGTTAAAGCGCAAAAGGAAAGAGTTAATACTTGAGTGAACCTGAACTGAACTACATAAGGCCTGATTCCTATCTTTGGGATACGCAGGCAACTTCACCTTGAAGTTCGGCCGTAACTATCTCCAACTCAAGTATCCATTTTCCTGATCAGGTCATCTTTGTTCATTATCTATTAGTTTGGTTGTGATCTTCATTTTGGGAAGAAAAACTAGTTACAATGCAGAGCAGTAGTGACATACAATCAGGGACAGTTACGATCTTTTGATTCGGGATTATACATGTCGAGGGTTGATTCTGTGTGTGTCAGGTGGTGATCGTTTCTGAAAACCATTTTGAAAAGTTTTAATAAAAGTTGATTTTGTTCAAAATTTTACCTTTTTACAACTTGGACCATTTTTGGGACCGAAAGGAAAATTTTCAATACTCGCAACTTTAATTTGATTGATTTCAACACAAGTACACTCTCCCACTTTGATTTAGATCAAAGTTGCTTTTACATCTTAAAACTTGAAAAGAAAGGATCAAAACAGTAAAACTAGGGACACAACTAAGTTAGGTGGCTCTATACCAAAGACGGCCCGACCTCTGGCTCCTCTTCGAGCCAAGCCAAACACTCTTCAGACAGGGTGTAAATAAAACTAATGGCAGGGGCCAAAATTTCTCTCGTCCTCCAGGCAGTAAGGTACCAAGGCAGGTGTGAAGCACGAAACATGAATGAAGCCGGGTATTCTAGCCCCTCCTTGAGTAGGTCTGATCATGCCCGAACTGGCGTCCGAATCGGAGAGGAAAATAGAATATGCAATGTGTGAGGCCAATTAACTCTACACTCAACTGTCAGGATATGCTGTAGCTCATCTCAGCCAAATTAAGCCAAGGGCAATGCCAAGTTATGCCAGTTGCAGATCTGTTTCACATCTAGTCACACCACAACCCCTCTGAGGGGAAATCGACCAGCCATTGGCAAAAGAAGTAAGCTCAGACTGAGTACTCGGGGCAAGGGTTCACTACTTGTAGTCTATCCATTAATCATACCTGGAGAGGGATGAAAAATAAGAGAGATTAAAGAATAGAGAGGTCTACGATGAGAGAAAAGTAAGGAAGAGGTTATGAGAGAAAAATAGAGAATGGATGTTGAGTGATGTGAGAATCATAAATTAGAAGGGTGGGAAATAATACCTGGAGAAGTAGCGAACTCCCTATCAACTGGGTAGTCTCTTTTCGACGGAAAGCATCTAAACCCATCAAGGTTTCGGCCAGTGCCAAACCCATGCAACTCTTACCCTTTTTCAGACATTGGGCCATTTCGATCAACCTGATGCTAGCTCCGCTGAAACTAGGGGCAATGAGGAATTGCGCAAGAAGGCATAAATAGAGAGCATGTTGCCAGTGGCCTCGCCAAAGAAGGTCACTCTCTCTCCAATAGCGGAAAATCGATGAACTACGTTGGGGATGTCTAGCTCCTTATCATGTGCCAAGGTTCGAGCCTCGTGTAATGTTAACCAACATATCCGTCCCAAAGCTTGGGCATGGCCAAAACGGGGTTGTGGCATAATTTCTTCATCGTGCCGAGACTCCATCAAAGCTCGAAATTCTTCGATCATTGGACACATTTCTTGTGATCCAAAGCGAAACACATGTGTGATCGGGTTCCAATATTGAACAGTTACATGGAGGAAAAGAAAGCAAAGAGAAGTGTGGCTCAGAGGAAAAAGGGCGCTCAGGTCAAAACCGCGAAAGTTTACCTTTTCCAAGCCGTCCAAAGTGGCTATCCAGTCTCAGAGCCTATTGTTGCACAGTGTCTCCATCTTGAGAGCAAAATACCAAAGACTATTCTGCCAGAGAAACAGCATAAGAGCACCATTTATAGAGGTTGAGAAGAAGCAGTGCATGACAGCTGGGTAGCACTGACTAACCTCATATTTAGGCCTAGTCGTGCCTCAGTGAAGCTCGGCCGTGCCTATTTGGGTCCAACTGGGTCTTAAATGGTGGCTCAGATCAGTGCATTTGCAGAAAAAGCTGCCTTGTCCTGGCGTACTGCGGTTGTGTTTTGAGTTTTGTTTTGTTTGTACCAAATGTTTTAGAGTACTTTCAAGTTGTTTTCATTTTGTTTTCCTGTTATCGAGTTGTACTTTACATTTTTTGTCATGTTATGGGTTGTCATCCAATTCAAGAATGAATGCAAGAGTAGATATTTGTTGGTTTATGTCTTATGCGAAGTTACCATGCAAAGGTTACGCCATTTATCACATACGCAAGGAGATCATTCAAAAATTTGTCTTTTATAAACTAGCGATTCCAGCCCCAATCATTGTTTTACAAAGCAGTAAAACAAAAGAAAATCCTTCAAGAACAAAAGGATCTATTTAAAGCTAGTCTTTAATTACAAGGCAAAAAAAAAAAAAAAAAAAAAAAAAAAAAAAAAAAAAAAACAAACAAACAAAAACAGAAAATCATCATCATTATCAGCAGCAACCCATCCTCGCTTTTTTCCTCCTCGGCTGTGGAGGAGGTGCATCGCTGTTATCACTGGGACTACTAGACTGCATGTCAACCGTCTGTAGACACCCCATTTTTGACTGTCCTAAAGACTTGGATGTCATAGTTTGAACACTCGATGATCATCCATGCTCGTGTTCGTTTTGAGTTTCTGAAGGTCTCGGCTATGTACCTTGCCTTAGAGCCTCTCAATTTGTCTATTTTGTGCTTGGTTGTGAACCAAGAGCTTGTGACTTTGTTTCTGAGGGAAGAGGGTGGCCTGCTGGCCATCCCTACAACCCATCGGCCAGGCCCCATGCCCATCGGCCATGGCCTCTTTCCATTGGCCATCAGTGGTGGCCGGTCGACTTCACTGATGGCTGGTCGGCACCTTTAATGGCCGGTCGGCCATACTTTTTGGCCGAGGCCCTTTTTCTTGCTTTTGCAGATATTTTTATTGTCAGCTGTGCCAGCTGGTGAGCATATAACTCATCTTCCATACACGTGTATAGAGGGATTGCACCAAGTCTCTAGCTTGTTCAACAAGCTTGAGACTTGGATTTCTATAAGAGGGGAGGTCCCTCTCCCTTTCCAGAGGTTTAGAAATTTGAGATACAAAACATATCCCTCTCTCTCTATATTTCTCCCTCTCTCTCTATATTTGCACTTGTTTGTGCCTTAAAGTGGTTTTTCTTCACACTTTTGCACTAAAGCACCTAGTGAAACACCTTCACTCTTGAGCTGAGGTTCTTGGAGGTTGCATTTGAGTGGTTTTAGCTTGGTTTTTGCCTCTGAACTTGCTGTTATTGTTGTGCTTCTAGGGTGAGTCCCATATCTTCTTTCAAGCTTTGTTTTTGCTTAAGTATTTAGCCACCTTTGCATGCTATTTTTGGCTTACCTTTCAACTACAAAAAGCTTCTTTTTTAAGTATTAAAAATGGTTGTTTAAGGCTTGGTTTGAGTTAGGGGTGGTCTACCGCCTTTGGTGGCTTGTTTTGCTTTGTTTTATGCCACCTCTTTGGGCCTTTGAGATCACCTTCTCTTGGCCTTTTAACCACTGAATTCCAAAGGAATTTCAGTGGTGGAAAGTGTGTTTTGAGGCCTCAAATAGGAGGGGGTTGTCCCCCCTCCTCTTCTCTTGTTTACTTGTGTTGGTGGCTCACCAAAAGATCATGTATTTCTATCTTCTTGAGGCTTTGTTTGAGCACTTTTTTGTGATTTTTCAGACCTGCCATGACTCTGTTTTTGGCTGTCTTGGTCACTCCTTGCATGCTTCTTGTACTTGTAGTATAATCCTACTTGTAGCTTTTCAAAGTAGCATGTCTTTCTAGCATGTTGGGGCTCTATCTTAGCATTTTTTTGTGACTTTTCTAACATGTTATAACTCTGTTTTGGGTTGGTTTGATCACTTGTTGCATGCTTCATGTACTTGTAGTGCAATCCTCCCTATAGCCTTAACATGCATCATGCTTTGGACAATCATTTTAACATGCTTTTGGCTCCACTCTAGGAAGCTTTTACTCATGTTTTGCCATGCTTAAGCTATGTTTTAAGTTGTTTTGGTCATGCATGCCTTGCTTTGTATAGCCATAGTGCAATCTTGCTCACTAGCTTTGAGTTTCATAGTCTCTAGCATGGCTTACTTGAGTTGTTTGCATGCTTTGGCCTCTTTTCTACCATGATTTCAGTGTATGAAGTGTGGTCATACTCTCTCATGCTTCACTTATTCAATGCTTTTGGAGAGTTATGATTTATGCCTTAAACATGAGCCAATATGTATGCCATCTTGCCTAAGCTTTTGGGCTACCATTTCAATGTGTTTTGGGTCTTATTTTGCCATGATACAACTCTGTTTTTGGTTGATTAGAGCATCCCATATTTGCTTCTTACATGTGTAGTGTAATCCTCCTCATTGGCCTTGCATGCTCCATGCTTCACGCCTCTAATTCTAGCATGTGTTGGCTGTGTTCAAGCATGTTTTTGGCCTTGTTTTGACCTTCCTTGGGACTGTTTTGAGTCACCTTGGCCCTTTGGGGCTGGCTTGATATGGCTATGGTGTAAATACCTTTGTTAGCCTTAAGCTTTGAGCCTCCTAGCATGCCTCATTTCTCATATGTGCATGTTTTGGCATCATTTGGAATGATATTTCAGAGCATATATTGTTGTCACACTTCTATGTTTTTCACTCTTTAAATGCTCTTAGGAGTTGCACCTTTATGCCCTATTCATAGGCTAATGCATGAGCATGCATTTTCTTGCTTTTAATGCTAGCATTTCGGAGCATTTTGGCCACTGTTTTGGCATGCATGAGGTCTGTTTGTAGTTGGTTTAGCCATTTAAACTTGGTATTGCATGCCTCTTGTGAGATGCTCTTTCCTAGCTTTGACACCTTAAGCTTCTAAACTTGCCATACATGCATTGTTTGCATGATAGAATCTTGTGCATGCCATTCTAGCATTGATAGAAGAGCATGTTGTTTGCATGTCGTTGCATTGCATTATGTTTGCATGTTATTGCATTGCAATGTGTTTGCATGTTGTTGCATTGCATTGTTGTTTGCATTGCATGTTGTTTGCATGTTGTTGCATTGCATTGTGTTTGCATGTGTGTTGCATTGCATTGTGTTTGGATCGGAAGTTGATCCAAACACGAGAAACGAGGGGCGTTTCATACTTGAAGTGATGAAACGCGCCTCATTTCTTTGTCACCATCCCCCTTGATTGTGCATGATAAGGTGGAGGCCTCTCAAGTCCTATGTGTTATTTGTGCATTCATCGACATTGTGCAAGCTTGACTCTTTGGCTATCATGCATCGAGATGCGTGATTGGTAGCTCGAGAGCTGAGCACTACACTCCTTTGAGCTTGAGACATGATAAGGAGTGTAGTTGCACACACATTTCCTTGCAAATACACTGCCATGCCTCTGTTTGTGCTCTGTTGCAGCAAAATGAGAAATTGCAGGAAGCAGTGGCCGACCGGCCATCAAATCTGCCGACTGGCCACCAAGGCTGCCAATCGACTATCAGAAGTGGCCGATGGCCATCAACTTTGGCTGATGGCCATCCCTCTTGGCCGACCATCCCTTAGCATGTTCCTAAGGTGAATCAGAAGCATCTTGGAAGTTGGCACAATTTTTAGAAGTCCAAAAGAGTGCAAACAGAGGCATCATGAAGCACGGTAGTGGATTTCCGGGCGATGCAATCGAGCATGCATATCTCCCTCCCCTCGAGGCCATTTTAACTGCTTTGTTTAGATAGTTAATTTGCTGATTCTGTAATTAATTAGTTAATGTATTTAGCTAATTTATTTCATCTTTGTAATATTCTAATTAGCTTAGTATAGCTAGTTTCAATTCAGTTTGTAATTAATTAGCTTAGCGTAGCTAGTTAGTTGATTTATTCGGACCCTTCGTCGAGAAGGCACATTGTTGTAATAAGTGTGCATGTGTGTGTGAATGTCTTCCAACCCCACGTCTTTCTCCCTTTTACTTATCCGCTTTCAGTGGTTAGATTATGGCATATTTCAATTAGCATACTTATGCTTGCATGCGTGCATCATTCATTTTGTCTTGCATGCATCGGGCTCGGCGCATCATTCAAACTGCATTATATTTCAATACATATTTGAATACGTGTTTCAAAGCATGTTATCAAATTGCATTCATATGCCATCTTAGATAGCCGAGCCTACTTAGTTGCATGTTGCATGTGTTGCATTAGGCATCTTAACATAGCTAGGATCATGCATTGATTTCTAACTAGCTTCTATTTTGGCTTAGAGTACACTGTAAGTGTTTATGCTTTAGCATCCTTACATGTGTGTAAGTGATTGCCATGATAGCATGCTTGCCATGAGGCTATTTGCTTAACTGATATAACTGCATGAATGCCTGTGGATGAAGGCTTCATTACTCGAATTGGAACAAATCATCAAAATGTGCGTTTTAAGCCCACTTGAAGTGGCAAATCACCATGTTTTCTAAGCCCACTTGAGGGTGGCAAATCCGCATCTCTAAGCCCACTTGAGGGTGGCAAATCCGCATTTTAGCCTACTTGTGAGTAGCACTTTCAAACCATTTTCACAAACAAACATGAGATGTTTTGTTCCAAATTGAGTGATTTAGTCTATACTTGTATGCTATGCGCATCCCATAGTAATATAGCTAATAACCGAAATAAGGACACATGTGTTTTCGAAACAACATATCATGTTAGTAAAGGCCGATCTTTGATCGGGCGAGCGGGGGTGCTCATTTCAGGACCTTCCCCTCTCGTATCCAAGTTCCCGAGCCGAGGCAACTTTGGTGATGACGGACACGCGGCCTTAGGCACGAGTCAGGGTTTCCTAAATTTCCCAAAAACAAAATATTTTGGTGGCGACTCTGAAATCTAGCAAAGCAATCCATGTTTGGCGCTTTTTAATTCAAAATCGATTTTCCAAAACGATTTGCTGGATTTGGACTCTTTGGTGATTTATTAATCTTACATTGCACTTTGTGAGATTAAATTTAGAACTGTAACAGGAGTCCGAACTGTAGTAGCTAGAACTACAATTCGCGCCCTCGCGCGCAGAGCGGAGTTCAGGCGGTCTACACCATCTCCCTCTCCTCCTTAGAAGTCATGTACTCCTCAAAGGACTCCTCTGGAGGTGAGCGCTGCCTCACTCTGCCTTTCTCCCAGTCAGCTCCTCATCTGCCCCTCACTGAGCCCTGTTTCTGTCTCCTAGCTGGAGGAGGTCCTACAGGTGCATTTGGTGTTGGCTCAAGCTAAAAAGAGAGAGAAAGTACATATATCAGAGGAGGCCAACAAAGTTATGTACAAGATTGTCATGATTGTAAACTAGGGGCAGAAGCATACCTCAATCCCATGAGTAGCCAGAGCGGTCTGTCTCCTCCGCACCATCAAAAGCAGTAGGTCAATCATTCGGAGAAGGTCATCAGTATATGACCTGGGTACTTGCAAAAGGAAGAGCATCAAGGAACAATGGACAAAAATAACAGAGGCCAGTGCAAACATAAAGTAACACAATAGGCAGAAACAAGAAGAAGTGTGCACCTGCTCAATAGCTGGAGCAAGCACCAATCTGCGATCCTTCTCATCAATGTGCTCAAGGGGGATCTGCTCAATCACCCTGTCTGGCCTCATGTATACGACCTCTGTAGGAATCATTGGAAACCTAGGAATGAGAGCTGCAACAGGAACTCCTCCGGGGATAGCATCAGTAAACAGCATGGGCCACGCCATGGGTAAAAGGCACCATCACTCAAGTTTGCAAGAAAGTGGCGAAGTCGCCGGGCTCATGATGTTTATCACCATCCTCTCCCAACATCAAGAAGTTGATCTGAGGACCATCGTGAAGATCATCGTAGCTCGACTTTTTGCGCCCCCTTTCAGAAGCTCAAAAGAAAGCCATACAGTTCGGACTCATGCGGTTCTAAATCTAATCTCACAAGTGCAATGTGAAATTGATAAACACCAAAGAGTCCAAATCTGACAAATCGTTTGGAAAATTGATTTTGAATCAAAAATGCCAAAATTGGACGGCTTTGCTAGATACAGAGTTGCCACTTCAATATTTTATTTTAGGGAATTTAGGAAACCCATGACTTGTGCCAAAGGCCACGTGTCCATCATCACCAAAGTTACCTCGGCTCGAGAACTTAGGTACGAGAGGGGAAGGTCATGAATTGAGCACCCTCACTCGCCCGATGAAAGATTGGTCTCTACTAATCATGATATGATTTTTATGTACATTATATGCTCTAGTTTCGGTTTATTAGGTTAGCATTTACTATGTGATGCACACAAACAAGTATAGACTAGTTTGCTCAAATTAGAACAATTCAAAGTTAAAAAAATATGCATGATTCCTAACTATACAAGATGGCTAATGCAACACATGCGATATGTAATTAAGATAGGCTCGGCTATTTAACATGTTATTTGCAACAATTTGAGAGCATGCGTTCTAAACATGTATTCATCGAAGTATTGAAACAATAATGTTGTTTGAATGATGCGCTGAGCCTCGGTGCATGCAATACAAAATGAATGAATACAAGCATGAGGTATGCTAATTGAAACGTGATGCTCCTAAACTAACCATCAAAAGTGGTTAAGTAAAAGGGAGAAAGACATGGGGTTGGAAGACATCCACATTATTACATTTCACTCTCACAATGGAGAGTCCGAATGAATAAAGCTAAGCTAACTTGCAACTAATTAAGCTAATTATTACAAACCCAAAAGGAATAACTAGCTAAACTAATTAACTAATTATTACAATACTTTGAATTAACTAGCTAATAAACCAATTAAATTATAACACAAATGCAAGTAAGCTAAGTAATTAAAGTGTTTAACTACTCTACCACTACTCTGCCTCAGGAAATGGAAGATGTGTATGTGCATGCTCAGATATCACCCGAAAAGACCTCTGTTTTGCTCTTGAAAGCCTCTGTTTACAGAGTTGAACACTTCCAGAACCATTTTGCTCCACCTTATCAACACTCTGCTGAGGTTTGCATCAGTGGCCAACCAGCCATCGGTAAAGATTGTCAGCCACCTGCCGGCCATGAAAGTGGCCTGCCGGCCATCAATGGTGCTCTATTGGCCACCTGCCGGCCACTGATGCACTAGTTCATCTTGTTGCAACAGAGGACAAATAGAGCAAAAATAGGGTATTCTCACAGATTGTTTGCACAACTCACCCCTCCTTTTCATGAGCAAATCAAAGGAGTGATGAACTTAAGCCACAAACCACCAATTCAAGCAATTTCATTTCACGATGGCTTGTGATTCAAGATGTGCAAGCTTAATAAATGCAACACAAGACACACAAAAACCATCACTCTATCATACATGATCAAGGGCAATGAAGACCTAAGAAACTTGAGACATTTCATTACTTTGAGTATGAAATGTCCCAATTTTCCTTGTGTTCAATTAACGTCCGATTGAACACAGCAAGTTATTATCTTGCTTACTTTTAGTCGCAAGTTTTAGTTACTCATTTTACTTTACCAACCATCCTTTAATCCAATTAAGTCCATTGGGTGAATTAAAGTCCTCTAATGGAAAGAAAGGCTCAAGACACAAGTTGCTTTGGGTATGAAAGAAGCATCATACCGTTGATAATGAACCCCCTAAAGGATTAAACCATTAAGTATGAAACCTCAATTTCACACTTAGGCAAATAAGTGATTTGAAACCACTTTCAAAGCAAAATTAAAAGACAAGAAAGAGGGTGGTTGCAGAGATGATTAGTGCTGAAATTAAGTATGAAAAGCACTAAAAACATGCAATCAACTCAAACAAGTGATGTCTAGAGGCCTACAACACCAAGCTTGTGAGGACTATTACACTACAAGTATGCAAAACAAGACTCAACTGACCTAACCAACCCAAAACAGAGTTAAAATAGTCTAAATCAGAGGCTAAAACATGCTGGAATTAAGCTACAACAAACTAAAAAAATAAGCTAACACATGGCACCAACTAGGCTAGCAAACAAGACACAAGGAAGGGAGGCTAACCCCTCTAAATTTGGATTTCAAAACATGATTTTCCCCACTAAAAAAGCTTTGAAAATCAGTGTTTAAAAGCTCAGAAAAAGATAGTTTGAAAGTGGGAAACACAAGTGGAAAAGCCTTATAAACAAGGTACAAAGAAGGGTGAACCACCCCCGACCTTAAAATAGCTTCAAACCACAAATTTCAGCCCACAAAGATAGAGTTTTTATAGCCCAAAAACAACTCAAAAACAGTGGGAAAAATATAGGAAAAGAAGTATGCAAAGTAAGCTAACAAAGCTATACCTCTTGAAGAGAAGAGTGATTCTAGGCAACAATTCAAGCCAAAACCAACTTCTAGAGCTCCAAGGAGGCCTCAAGGAACCTCAGCTCAAAGGTGATCAAGTTTGGTTAAGGAAGTATAGGCACGAGTGTAGTGTAAGTAGGCAAAAGTGTAGAGAATTTGTAGAGAGTGAGGAAAATTTTTGAGTCTAAAATTTTCTAACCTTTCTACAAGAGAGAGGGGGTCTTTATATATAGAAAACTTGAAATTTGTATAAGGAGATCCAGCCCTCCATGTGTGGACAGATGCATGCATCTATGTAACCAGCTGGCACAACTGGCATAAAATATCTATAGAAAGTACTGGTGGCCGGCCGGCTATCAGTGGTGGCCGGCAAGGCATCATTGGTGGCCGGCGAGGCACATCAATGGCCAGCAGACCAAAAATTATGGCTGGTAGCCTCTAGGGATGGCCGGCAGTCCACCACAGGTTGCAGGTTGGAAAGATCAAGGCATGGTCCAAAAATGAGACAAAATGGATGCAGGGTTTGAGGCTCAAAGTTGTAACATTTTGCTGAGGACTTTGAGCACTCAGCGAGCAAACAGACTCATCATTGGGTGTACCTACAAGGACATCCAAGTTGTAAGGGCTGTCAAAAATGGGGTGTCTATAGTTGCCCCTCTTTGACAGAACTTGGAGTCATGAAATGACGTGAGTGAATGTCAAAGCCCAGAGACGGCCCATTTTGACAAGGCCGTAAGACTTGGACAAACAATCAAGACAGAAAACAAAAGGTTGCGCTCGCAGGCTGCCTACGTATCCCTTTGCAAGGAATCAAATAGCGTAGTTCTGGGGCAATGCAAATGATATGCATGATGCAAGAACATAACTTATGATCATGCAATGAGGTTGTGCAATGAAACATTTGAATGCAACTGCAATGCAAAGAAAATGCCGCATTTAAATAAACCGAAACAAGGTACAACAATTCCAATTAGGAAAAGAAGTAAGTAAATACACACGCCACGCGTGGGAAACACGAGCCAAACCACATTTCGTGTAGAAAGGATAAACCAAACCAAACCAAACCAAGCCTTAAGTCCCATCAAATGGGGTCGGCCACATGAGTCCTTCTTCTCCACGCAGCCCTATCAAAGGCCATTTCGTTAGTCAAATTAAGTAGATCCATATCTCTATTTACAATGCTAACCAATGTTAATCTAGGCCTACCCTGTCCCCTAATACTTCTATCTACCTTTACAATATCGTATCTCTTCACTACTGCCTCTATTGGTCTCCTTTGAATATGACCAAACCATCTTAATCGATTCTCTCTCAACTTATCTTCTATCGGTGCTACTCCTACCCATTCTAGAATACACTCATTCCTAATTCTAACTTGTCTAGTCTTGCCACACATCCACCTTAGCATTCTCATCTCAACCACACTCATCTTATCTACATGTTATTTCTTGATTGCCCAACACTCCGTCCCATACAACATCACTGGTCTAATAGCCGTTCTATAGAACTTACCTTTAAGTCTAGTGGGTATTCGTTAATCGTACAGTACCCCAGACGCACTTCTCCACTTACACCATCCCGCCTTAATCCTATGGGCCACATCTGTATCAATCTCCCCCGTTGTTGTGATAATCTACCCTAAATAACAAAAATGTTCACTCTTAGGCAGTTCTTGGTTCTCAATCTTCACTTATCCTCTACTTTCATTGTTACTATTACTAAATTTACACTCCATGTACTCTGTCTTAGTTCTACTTATCCGGAATCCTTTAGATTCAAGAGCTTTTCTCCAAATCTCCAACTTTGTATTAACCCCTTCTCTAGTCTCATCCACTAGCACTATATCATTTGCAAAAAGCATACACCATGGCACATCATCTTGGATACACCTTGTAAGAAAATTATACAAGCTTAAATACACACAAGAAAGGCGAAGGACGACGTAACCGTCGGGCACACCCGAGGTCTCAACCGAGACCCTAACGCGTTGCACGCGAGAGGAGAAAAGGGGTGGTGTGAACACCGGGCGCACCCGAATGTTTTTAACCGATTTGCACTCCTAATGCGTTGCATGCGAGAGGAGGAAGGGTGGTGTGAACACCGGGAGCACCTGAATGTTTTTAACTGATTTGCACTCCTAAAGTGTTGCACACGAAAGGAGGAAGAGTGGTGTGAATACCGGCCGCACTCGAATGTTTTTAACCGAATGAAAAAGGATGGTGTGAACATCGAGCGCACCTGAATGTTTTCAACCGAATGAAAAAGGATGGGATCCAAACGTGGCATGAATGATTTTAACGGGAACTCCTCTGAATGAATCGAACACACAATATCGTGCGCGAATGAACCGTACATACAATACCGTGCATGTGTGAGAAAGAACTTAACAAGTGTGACATAGTAAGAATGCATGTTCTATGCAAGACAAACAACTGAGATACAATGGCATGTTCTATACGAGAAACAAAAATGGAGTGCATATTCTATGCATGATACAAGTACGGAAGCATATTCTATGCATGAAACGAGAGCGAGAGCATATTCTATGCGTGATTCATAATGAATGCAAGACGTGCATGCAATACATACTTGAAATGCATATCTTATGCAACAACCTATGTGAAATGCACATTCTATGCCACAAGGTGAAATGTTTGTTCCATGTAACAACGTATAGGAAATGCATATTCTACGCAAGGTTCCAAAGCATAATTTGACAAACACCTTCCAATTTACTTCTCAGAAGAGTTATAATATGTTTAAAGGATACACCTCATTCATGTTGACACGTGACAAACATCGCGCAACGAAAACACAGTTTTGAGCTTCCGTAGAGACAATCTGAACCAAACAGTGAATCCTCCCTATATTTCTTGGAAACCAAGGACACAAAACAGCATGAGGACTCTAGGGGAGGCCGCCAGCCACCTGCCGGCCACAAGGGGAGGCCGCCAGCTAGGTGCTGGCCATCAGTGGGCCTTGCCGGCCACCTGTCGGCCAACAATGGTAGATTCGGGGCTTTTTGGTCTTTTAGCCTCGGGTCTTTAAATATACATCTCAACACTTCATTTCCTCACTTCCCTAGGGCCGAAATCTTTCTCCCTCTCTCTAGACACTCCTTCTCTCTAGATCTGGCATTTCTATGCATTTTCCAACACCCCACGCGAACTTTATTCGTTAAACCCTGTTTGTTTCCTTCACTTGGAACCGATTGAAATTTGATTTCGGTGCTTTTTCCTTTATTCCACCATTCTAGGCTTGTTCCCCTCAAGTTTCTCTCGAGTTTTGTACACTTTTCCTGGCTTTGACTTTTTCTTCCACTTTCTCTCTCCTAGGGTTTGACTTTTTCCAAGTTTACCCCCGTTTCCCCATTTTTCTTCACTTTTTCACCTACTTCGCACCCATTTTCTAGATGGTGGATGAGATTCTTCACAACGGAGCTCCTCCAGAGGCTCCTCCAGAGGCTCCTCCAGTAGTTCCACCTATTCCCGAGGTAGCAGAGCTAGCAGCTGACCTTGAAGCAGACCTAGAGGCAGAGTTCGAGCCAGAGGCCGAGCCAAAGCCGCTGCCACTGAGGGTATGGCCTTTCGATCCTAAGAGTTATCATCCTCAGACACATATCTTGCCTGCCTCCAGAGGCATCAGACGCTTCACTGAGTTTGCTCGCGGCGCGCCAAAGGACCTTTTGCTGAGGGAGCCAGCTTCCCACTTGTCAGCTATTGTCGTTGAGATATGAACTCTATTTTTATGCATTCCTGCCTTTCTTTACTTGCACTTCTTGCACTGCCTTTTAGTCGACTATACTATCGTTACTGTTTGATTTGATCCAACCGTTCTTTATCTGTTACATCTGTTTTCTGCCACAGGGCAAGGGTCGTGCCTTCAGAGGGTACGGTGCTACGACCGCCCGAGATTGGTTCTATGAGCTTCCCACTAGAGTTCGTGACATCGTAGAGGAGGCTAGATTTGGCCTATTCTGCTCTGGTCTAACGCGGGTCATCGCAAGCCATCCTCTCTTGGGAGCACTCGTGGAGAGGTGGTGGGACACCACCAACTTCTTCCACTTTTCCACCATAGGGGAGATGACGATGACTCCCTACGACTTCGCCATGATCACCGGCTTAGAGGTAGGGGGTGATCCGATCCCTCTTGATACAGACATGGAGAAGTGAGAGGTGGCTTGGTTCGAGCGGCTAGGAGCACATCCACCTATATACTGGACAGGCATGGTCAGATACACCTGGTTCGCTGAGCGATTCAAAGGGAGCGAACCCGAGACAGTGGAAAAGATAGAGCAATATGCCAGGGGCTTCCTGATGTTTATCTTCGGTACCACCTTGTTTTTGAACAGGTGGAACATCGTCAGCTTATATTTGTTGAGCGCCCTAGTGACCCTTCCTCGGGTTCGTTTTTATGATTGGGGCAGAGCTGGCCTCGCCACCTTGTATGGATACATGAGCTCGACCTCCCGTCTGAGAGGATACTTGATCGAAGGCTATTGGCGAGCCTGGGAGGTACGCATCTCAGTTCCTTCTTAGCACTGTACAGTTTTTGCTTTACATTTCTGCTTTACATTTGTGCAACACCTATGCTTTCTACTTTGCACTTTCTGCATCTGTTCATACACCGTGCTTTCTGCTTTGTATTTTCTATATCTACTCATACTGTATTGATCACATATCACTGCATTTTCTTTGCAGTTATGGGTGTACGCATACTTTCTGACTCTCGCCCCAAAGCCTGTAGAGGAGCTTCCTCTGACAGTCCCCTATTCATGGAGGTACGACGACCGGCTCCAGCGTAGGACCCGTGAGCCTTTTACATTCTTTCACTATTACTTCAACACCGTAGCTGCTCATGAGGTAACTCGAAGCACAGTCATTTTTGCTTTATCACTGTTCTGATTCATATTTAGCAACTAACAGCAACTAATCATATGTACAACCTCTATTTGTAGATTATGTGACAGTCGTGGGCGATGATGCCAGTGGGGGTCCGGGACCAGTATGCTAGGGCTTGGGCCACCTCCCGCTACCACATTCTGCTCGAGAGCCCAGTCTGCCAGGCCTGGTTCTTGGGGAAGCGCTTTGTATACCAGATTGTGGGCTTGCCTGACCTGATCATCCCGATGGCTCCACCAGAGTCCATGCAATCTGCAGATGGCCTATCTATTGAGGAGGTCATCCAGTTTACGGTAGGCTTGGATGCCGACTATTTCTGAGCAGAGGAAGATTATGCAGCCTTCATTCAAACACATCTAATGCCACCTCTGATCGGTACTCGTGGAGATGCAGTGGCGAGAGCTCTTGCTGCGAGAGAGAGGCCTAGAGTGACCCAGGTGAGTAGGGCTCATGGTAGAGGCGCTTTCCGAGCGAGGTAGAGAACTGATTGGCTAGAGCTTCCGACAGCACTGACTTGCTGGCAGCATATTGGGGAGGCTTATCAAGTCTCAATTGAGCCTGCAGTGGCTGGACATGAGCTTGTCAGGGTTCGAGGCCCGACTCCGGTATGAACCACACTTTAGCACTTACACTTCACATTTTATTTCAGATATGTTTATTGTGAACATTGATCAGTGAAATACATTTGCAGGCGTCCATCGAGTACATAGGAGGCGCCTTCGAGCTGATAACCTCGTTGATGGGGATGGTACAAAGGAGGGAGACACTGCTTGACCTCCACGGTATCCCGGTAAATTCTTCAATTTGCACTCCAGGTATCAAATTTCCACTGATACACTGACACTAACATTTCAACTGAAAAATTCTCAAATTGCACTGATACACTGCATCTAACACGTTGCACTCACACTGTATTCACACACTGTATCTGACTTCTACATACACTCATTCTGCACATCCTGCTTGCATCCGATACATATACTATGACTGATATATGACAACTGTCTTTTCAGATCCCACCAATGCCGATGGCACCAGTGGCAGTTGCCGCACCTGCACCAGCAGTAGCTCCTCCAGCAGCGGAGAGGAAAGAGAGATAGGCTCCAGCACGTGGCCGAGGCAGAGCTGGGGGCACTTGAGACAAGAGCGGCCCTTCAAAGCCCATTCTGAGTAATGATGATGCTGAGAGGAGCGACACTGAGGAGGCAGCGAGTTAGCATTTGGAGTCATCTGAGAGTAGAGATGACGCCGACTCGGGTTTCAAGAGTGGAGGCGATGATGCTGAGAAGGGCTCTAGAGCAAAGAGTGGAGATAGCACTGGCTCGGGCTCTGGTTCAAAGGGAGATTCAGACAGCGGTGCTGATGGAGACAGTGCCCCAGAGTCCTCCCCTCCGAGGAAGAGGACGAAGAGGGCCTCTCGAGCCTGAGGCGACCGACGTTGATTTTTTTGTATTTTGCTTAGTTTCTTTCTTGTTGGTAGCTTTAGCAAATTGTATAGGTTTATTTGTTTTAAAACTTGTACTTTCTTTTCTGTAAAAGCAACCGTGATCAGAATAAAAATAGTTTTTATTAAAAAGTGCTGTATTTGCATCATGAGCACCACATTGCATGGAATGGACATGGAATTGAATTGGCCAAGATAAACAAAAACTTAATCGGGTAAGGAACCGACCAACAACTAACATAAAAAGCAATATACAACTCGATAAGCGAAACAACAACAACTCAAATAAAGCAAAACATCTCAAATACAACTCAACAAACTTGCTAAAACCAAAAAGACTCAAAACAAGACCTTAAAACACACTATGAGCAGAACAAAACACATGTTTCCAGCACTGTTCAGCACAAAGGTGGACAACAAGTCAAAGTGAGAGACTGCCGGCCACAAACAGAGGTTGCCGGCCACATGCCGGCCATGAGAGGTGGCCTGCCGGCCATCAATGCCTTTTGCCAGCCACCAATGTGGCTTGTCAGCTACCTGCCGGCCATCAATGTGAAGGACCTCCAGATTGTTGACACTTGGCTTCCACTCACTGCCTTATCTTCTACAAAAGGTTGAGCTACGTGATTTCTTCATTTCAGCTGCAAATTCTTCATTTCAATTGCAAACTCTTCACAAATGAAGCCACGAAAACACTCAGACTGGATTATAACTTTGGATGGCTCAGAAAAGGTGAATTTTTGGGGTTTTGGCATAAATGCACTTTTCCCGCTGAGCCGTTCTCCGCTTTGCTTTCTGTTCCTTCATGTCATGGCTAAATGTTAGAATCCGATTACACACGTCTTTAGCTTTGGGAGATGAGATATGCTCGAAAATCGAAGAATTTCAAGCGCTAATGCAGTCCCGGCGCGATGAGAAAATCATACCTTAGCTCTGTTTCGGCCACATCCAAGCTTTGGGATGGATGCGTGAGCTCACTCTACATGAGGCTCGATCATTGGTTCACAACGGAGAGCTAGATATTTCCAGCCTGATCCATCGATTTTTTGACGCCGGTGACCGAGGTAACCTCCTTTGGCGGGGTTTTCGGCAACACGCCCTTTGCTTATGTATGCTGGCTCATTTCCTTCTTAACCCTAGTTTCGGAGGGTCTAGCATTTGGCTAATTGAAGTGGCACAAGGCCTGAAAGACAGCAAGAGTTGCATTGGCTTGGTGCTAGCCGAGACTTTGATGGGTTTAGACGCCTTCCATCGGCAAGAGACTACCAAATTCGCAGGAAGTCCACTATTTCTTTAGGTAATGTTTTCCACTCTTTCTCATATGTGTTTCTCACATCACTCGGCACTCATGCTCTCTTTTTCTCTCAAAGCCCTTTTCTTACTTTTCTCTTAGCATACATCTCTCTATTCTTTAATCTCTCTTTTCTTTCATCCCTCCCCAGGTGTGGCTTATAGATAAGCTGAAGGTAGTGGATTCTTGCCCTGAGTACTCAGCCCAAGGCTATTTCTTTTGCCAAAAGCTAGTGGATTTCCCAAATGAGGGATGGTGGTGCCACTGGATGTGCAATAAGTCTGCTGTTGATATTGCTTGGCGTTGCCCATGGCTTAACTTGACCGAAATGAGCTACAGCATGACTTGGTAACCTGGGATTCAGCTGATCAACCTTACACACTGTGTATTCTACTTTCCGCTTAGGTTCAAACATCAGTTCGGGCATGACCAGACCTGCTTAGAGGAAGGGGTAGATTGCTCAGTTTCATTCCCTGTCCGAGGTTCACACTTGGCTACGCACCTCATTGCTTGGGGGACAAGAGAGCTTCTGGCCCTTACCCCTAGTTTTAGCTGTGCCTTTTCTAGCGAGTGCTTGGCTTGGCTCGAGGATGAGGCACAAACCAGCCCACTTTGGCATCAGAAGCTTTTACAAGCACAAGCGGGGGACGTAGGAACACCTAACTCATCTATGCCCCTAGTTTATTACTTTGATCTTTACTTTTCAAGTTTTATGAATGTAATAAAAGCAATTTTGATTTGTATCGAGAGTTGGAGAACTTTGCATTGAAATCAATGAAATTAAAGTTGTGAGCGCTGAAAGTTTTCCTTTTGGTCCAAAAATGGTCTAAGTTGTAAAAGGTAAAATTTGAACAAAATCAACTTTTATCAAAACTTTTCAAAACCATTTTCGATAAGGATCACCACTTGACACACACGGAATCAATCCTCGAGATGTACAACCCCGAATCCAAAGATCACAAATTGTTCTTTGATTGAACAGCACTGCGCAGCATTGTAACCAGCTCTTGTCTCAGAGTAGAGATCACAACTAAACTTTCAGGTAAAGAATAGACAAAGATGACTTGATTAGACACATGGCCAGGACAGTTGATTTGGAGGTGTTTACGGCCGGACTTCAGGATGAAGTTGCCTACGTATCCCGAAGATGGGAATCAGGCCTTACATAGTTCGGTTTTGGTTCACTAGAGTATTAACACTCTTCTTCTGTACTTTAACTTTTGCCAAGATCGCCCTTTAGGGTTTTCAACCTTGCGAGCTCAGTTTTTCTTTATTTTTAATTTTTTGTGCTCTAACTTTTGCCTAGGTTGCCCTTTTGGGTCTTCGGCCTAGCGAGCCTCTCAGGAATAGTATTTCTTCAACTTGTCCATGTTGATCGGTTGGGAAAATTCTAGGCCATCCAGGTCCATGAGAATAATAGCTCCACCCAACCAGATAGTTTTGATGATGTAAGGACTAGTCCAATTGGGTCTGAACTTGCCCCTAGGGTCATGGATGGGAGCTCGCTTGTCTTTCAGCACCAAATCCCCCTCCTTGAGATTTCAGGACTTAACCTTCTTATTAAAGCCCTAGTAATCCTACGTTGATAACCTGAACATTGTACGATGCTTTCAACCTTCTCTCATCAAACAGCATCAGTTCTTCAAACCTGCTTTGCTGTCAGTCCACCTCTGTTATCTGACACTTAGCCATAACCCGTAGCGACGGAACTTCTATTTCGATTGGCAGAACAGCTTCCATCCATAGACAAGAGAGTAAGGAGTTGCCCCTGTAGACGTTTGGATTGAAGTTCTATAGCCCCAAAGTACGAATGGCAATTTGTCTGGCTAGTCCCGGTAGGTCTCAACCATCTTCTGCAAAATATGTTTGATGTTCTTGTTGGTGGCCTTAACAGCTCCGTTGGTTTGCGGCAGATATGTAGATGACTTATGAAAAGCCACGTTGTATTTCTCTAACAAGTCGATCACTTCTTTCTTGAAATGAGAGCCATTATCTGAAATAATCTCGTTTGGGACTTCATATCGGCAAATGATGTTGTTTCGGATGAACTTAGTTGCATGCGCTGCTTTCAACACTGCGTAGGACTGAGCTTCCACCCACTTCGTGAAGTAATCAATTGCCACCAAAATGTATTCATGCCCATTCGACCCTTTCGGTGTGACTGCACCGATGAAGTCAATTCCCCAGACTGAGAAAGGCCATGGTGAAGTCATGTTATACAGCTTCGACGGCGGGATGTTTATGCGATTCGCATGAATTTGGCATTTGTGGCATCGTCGAACAAAACTGATACAATCCTCGTCCATAGTAGACCAGTAGTAACCTTGCCTGAGAATCTTCCCGGATAACATTACTCCATTCATATGCGCTCCGCACTCTCCCCCATGGATGGACTCCATTAGGCACTTTGACTCCTCTGCTTCAACACACAACTTGTGCATTCCCAGATGACCCTTCTTGTACAGTTTACCTCCGCAAATGATAAATTGAACGGCTATCCGCCGTATTGCTCTTTTATCTTTAGCATTTTCCTTTGGTGGATATACCTCATTTTCCAAGAAGTTCTAGATATCATAGAACCAAGGGTTTTGATATTGCGCTTCATCTATTGCAGCGATAGTTTCGTAGGCTGGCGTATATCTCTGCTCAATGATGATCGGACGCATCCGGACTCCAAGCGGGATGTCTATCATAGAAAATAGAGTTGATAAGGCGTCAGCAAACCTGTTGTTCTCTCTGAGTAGATGTGTGAATGTCATCTTTTCAAACCTAGGAATTAGAACGTCCAGGGTCTGGTAATAGATCTTTATCTTTTCTTCTTTGACCTTTCAATCTCCATTTGCTTGAGAAATAACTAGGTTTGAGTCCCTAATAACGTTTAACCTTTTAATCCCTAGTTCCAGGGCAAGAACCAGCGATACATGCCTCATATTCTACTTTGTTGTTGGATACCCTGAACTGGAGTTTGAAGGCTAAAGGTATATGGAAATTGTCGGGTGCTATCAGCAACACACCTATCCCATAACCATATTGATTAGACGTTCCGTCAAAGTACATTGTCCAGATCTCTTCCTTAACTTGTAGAATAGCTTCATCTGGGACCAAGTATTCTACCGCTTCATCCCCTTCTACTGGGTGATCTGCTAGGAACTTTGCTACTGCTCTCCCCTTGACCGACTTGCGAGTGACATACTTCAGATCAAATTCATAGAGAAGAAGCAACCAACGAGCTAGCCTACTCGTAAGTGCTAGTTTCTCAAAGAGATATTTGATGGGATCTAATCTCGAAACCAGAATTATGGAGTGAGCTAACCAGTAGTGCCTCAACTTCCTGGTAGCCTATACCAAGGTTAACCAAGCTTTCTCCAAAGGAGTGTAGCGGGTCTCATAATCCAGCATTTTCTTGCTTAAGTAATAGATGGCTTTCTCCACCCTATCCTCAAATTGCTGAGCAAGCATGCATCCCATTGTTGTGTTCGTTACTGACAGATACAAAATCATAGGCTTCCTCGGCTCTGGCGGCAACAACACAAGTGAATTCTAAAGGTATTGCTTGATCTGCTCAAAAGTGAATTGACATCGATCATCCCATCAGAACTTCTTTCCTTTTTTCAGGAGACCAAATGGTGGTTCACAAGTCAAGGTTAATTTGGAAATAAACCGTCTTATGAATTGCACTTTACCCAGAAAGCCGCGCACCTCCTTTTTAGTCCTTGGTGGTGGCATTTCTAGGATGGCCTTGATTTTGGAAGGACCTACCTCGATGCCCCTCTATGTGATCAAGAAACCTAGCATTTTCCTTGTTGTTACACCAAAAGTGCACTTCTGTGGATTCAACTTCAGTTTGTATTCTCTGATCCTTTGAAATAATTTCTTCAAGGTGGTGTAGTGGCCCTCTCTTTCTTTGGACTTGACAATCATGTCATTTACGTACACCTCGACCTCTTTATGGATCATATCATGCAGAATAGTGGTTGCAGCCCTTTGATAGGTAGCCCCGGTATTCTTCAGCCCAAACGGTATCACCCGATAATAATAGGTTCCCCACAACGTAGTGAAAGCAGTTTTCTCTTTGTCCTCGGACGCCATCAGAATCTGGTTATACCCAGAAAATCCATCCATGAAGAAGAGCAATGCATGACCTGCAGTGAAGTCCACCAACTCATCAATATGTGGCAGGGGAAATCATCCTTCGGAATAGTCTTATTTAGATCCCTAAAGTCAACACAGACTCTGATTTTGCCATCTTTCTTCGGGATTGGAACAATGTTGGCCAACCACGTTGGATACTCAGACACAAGCAAGAACCTTGCCTCAATCTGTTTGGTAACTTCCTCCTTAATCTTCAAAGCCCAATTTGGGCGTATTCTCCTCAACTTCTGTTTGATGGGTCGGGCCTCGAGGTCGAGAGGGATCCGATGCTATATAATCTCAAGATCGATTCTAGGCATATCTTCGTAGGACCACGCAAAAACATCTTTGAAATCTTTTAATAAAGCAACTAAGTGCTTGCACTCCTCCGAAGAAAACGTGGACCCGATCTGGACCAGACGCGGATCCTTCTCAGTACCCACATTAAATTTCATGAGCAAGGGGTTTTGCAAACCTCTCATTCGCTCGATTAATCAAGGTTTTCAAAACCAGAGGAATTCCTTCCTCTTCATTTTCATCAAAATTTTGAAAATCATGATCAATGCAATAAATAAGCAGCACAAAGAAATACTCAGAATCTGCAGTGGCATTCTCATTCATCAAGTCCAGCTCATCCAGTTCTTCGGTTACAAGCGACTCAAAAGCAAAGCAAAAAGATGACTTGGACAAGACCTTGGCATCTGGGTTATCACCCCCAGGAACACCGAACTCAAACTCAGAAGTGCCAAAATCTGATTCCGACTCCATAGACTCTGTGGAATCAGATTTTGGCTTACTACCCGACTCAGAACTACTAGATAGGTAGCCCTTCTCTAGCTGCCAAATGAGGAATGGTGCGTCAGATGCATCCAAGATGCTGCTAGAAGGGTTCACACCTACTTGATCCCCGATCATGGAAATGGTCAAGTTATCCCCCAAGCTCTCTGAGTCAGTCGGAAGATCTAAAAGGAGACATGCCAGTGCTACTCATACTTCGAGTTCGCCATTATCGGAATCACTTTTTGTGCTCTGTTCAGCTTCAGTAGTTGGCTCAGCCATTTCCTCTGTATCGCTATCTTGCAGCTGCAAGTCAAAGAAGATTTCAAAGCCAGGAACACACTGCTTCATAGAATTGAACCAGGGTTCGGGGAAACCAAAAATGGGAAGTCTTTTCCCTCCCGAACAAAATGACCATTCAGGGTTCCCCAGATTGGTCTATGCACAAGCTCATAGCGCTTCCCAGTCTGCTTAGCTCTAGCTTTGCTCGCCATCTCTTTCCTTTTCCTAACCCAATCCTTTTTAGTGGGCATATAGCCAAGACTAAAGGCATGCGGATTATGTGGCACATCGGCCAGTGCTGTGATGCCCTTCCGGCCACTTCTCCCTAACCCCATTCTTGGCACATGTTGGAGTTTGTTCATGAAATAGATTGATTAGGCACTGACATACAAGCCCTCATCAGCTGCCAAGATGGTTTGAACTGCTCGGGCCTCAGTTAGTGTGAACCTTGAAAGGAAAACATCCTCCTCGCCATGAACAATTTCCAGCACATGCGTAGTTATCTCTGGCGGAGGACATATAGATGAATTCCCAAACAAAATAGCAACCCCCTTCCTATGGGGGTATTTCAGCATTTGATGGAGGGTAGAAGAGATAGCTTTCACTTGGTGCAACCAAGATCTCCCCAACAATAGATTGAAAGTGGCTGGCACATCCAGGAGATAAAACTCAATATCCTATTGAGTTGGGCCCACTTGAACTTTGATCTGTACTGTGCCCATTACCTCTCTGCTTGTATTGTCATACGCCTGAATCACTTGGGCTGTAGGCACGAAATCTACCAATTTCAGACTGATGGCATAAGTTGTGCACGATGGATAGACATTGATAGCCGACCCAGTATCAACCAATACCACTGGCACCCACTTTTCTTTGCACTCAATAGATATGTATAGAGGTTTGTTGTGTGCTGAGCCTTCTGGCGGCAATTCTTTGTTTGAGAAAGTCAAAGTTGGTGCAGCGCCTCCAAGGAAGACCAATCCCACATGCTGTTCAGGAGTCGTATCAATGGATAGTTTGGCTTTGTCCATCGCTGATAGTACGGCCTGTCGGTGCACTCGAGAAGCCATAAGCAGACCCCAAATTGAAATATTGGCCTGAATTTTCTTCAGTTGTTTCAGCACCGCCTCTTCTTCTAACTATTTTTCCTTCTATTTCTCTACCTCTTTATCCTTCCCGGAGGCCTCAACTTGGTCCAAGTGTGGCGGCTTGAAGTACCGTCCACTTCTCGTCATGTGGTCAACCTCTTCAGAGTACCAGGTGTTGTCTGGCAGGTCTTCACCCTAATCCTCGTCGGTGTAAGCCAAAAGTAGATCATCATCCTCCCACCATGCACCTCCGGCAGCCGACAAACAGTTTCCAGTTTTGATCTAATCATTCTCTCATCAGAAATATCCCCCGCAGGGTGTTGAGCTATTCCAGCTTCCTATTTTTTTTCATCTCTTTCTTGCACAAACCGTTTTAATGCGGCTTCTTACTCTATATCCGTGGTACTCACAGCACCGAGTTCTTAAGCTAAATTCTTGATACTGGTGCTCCCTGGCAATTTTCCCCTGTTTTTAGCCGTTCTGACCACTGCAGCTGTTCTCTCTTCCTTTTCTTCAGGTTTTCGTTCAGTTTCTTCCTCCTCATTGGGTTCATCACTTAACCACCTCGAGTTGTCTGTCGACCTATTCAGATCAAATCAGTCAATTTGCATATCCCCCTGATCTTGTTCGTCATAGAACTGCAGATTATCTAAGTCCTCTTCCAACTCCACTAAATCATCTAGTCCCTAACTTGGGCCATCCTCTCGAACCACATTGACCTCCATTGCTGTCGGCAATACCACTTCAGGCTTGGCTTGATTAACTAGCACAATGTAACAGCACGGGTCATACACCTCCTCAATCAAATCCTCAAAGCACTCAGGCAGCGGACTAATATCCTCCTCCAAGGCCAACCTCCCTCTTTCTATCATTGTCACCACTACGAGTTTAGGTTATAAAGTGGAAATGTTCATCATGCACAAGTCCGTGCTTTCAGGGATGAACACGGCCGATTTGGGTAGGTAGGAAGGGGTAATGTATAAGCTGGGGTCATATGGGATGGCCAGTGTATGTATTAGATTTAGGTTCCAAAGTGGGGAACTTGGTTATGGGCTAGGAGAGGGTTGGTAGTCACATTTGGCTTTTGGGGTGGTGCTATCACCTTGTTGTCGATGAGATCTTGAATCTCACGATGTAGCCTGTAGCATTGATCAATGTCATGACCGTGCTGCTGGTGAAAAGCACAGTATTGGGCCAGGTTGTGTTTTAGTGGGAGAGGATCGGGTGGTGGATGTTGTTCTAACGGCTTAAGATGCCCCTTTTTGATCAACACCCTCAATGCCCCTCTGTGTGATCAAGAAACCCAGCATTTTCCCTGCTGTTATGCCGAAAATGCACTTCTGCGGATTCAACCTCAGTCTGTATTCTCTGATCCGTTGAAAGAATTTCTTCAAGGTGATGTAGTGGCCCTCTATTTCCTTGGACTTGACAATCATGTCGTCTACATACACCTCAACCTCTTTATGGATCAAATCATGCAGAATTGTGGTTGCAGCCCATTGATAGGTAGCCTCGACATTCTTTAGTCCAAATGGCATCACCCTGTAGCAGTAGGTTCCCCACGGCATAGTGAAAGCAGTTTTCTCTCTATCCTCGGGTGCCATCAGAATCTGGTTATACTCGGAAAATCTATCCATGAAGGAGAGCAACGCATGGCTTGCGGTGAAGTCCACCAACTCATCGATGTGCGGCAGAGGAAAATTGTCCTTCGGACTGGCTTTGTTCAAATCTCTAAAATCCACACACGCCCAAATTCTGCCATCTTTCTTTGGCACTGGAACAATGTTGGCCAACCAAGTTCAATACTCAGATACTAGTAAGAATCCTGGCTCTGTTTGATGGGTCGGGCCTCGGGGTCAGGAGGGATCCAATGCTATACAATCTCAGGATCGATTCCAGGCATGTCTTCGTAGGACCACGCGAAAACATCTTTGAAATCTTTTAATAAAATGATTAAGCGCACGCGCTCCACTAAAGACAACGTGGACCCAATCTGGACCAGACGCGGATCCTTCTCAGTACCCACATTAAAAGCAATGATTTCATCAGCAAGGGGTTTTGCAAACCTCTTCTCTTCTCGATTAATCAAAATTATCAAAACCAGAGGAATTCCTTCCTCATCGTTTTCATCAAAATTTTGTAAATCATGAGCAATGCAATAAACAAGAGAGGCATTCTCATTCACAAGGTCAAGCTGATCCAGTTCCTCAGTTACAACCGACTCAAAGGAAAAAGAAAAGGATAGCCTGGACAAAACCTTGGCATTCGAGTTATCAACCCCAGGAATACCGAACCCAAACTCAGAAAAACCGGAATCTAATTCCGACTCCACAGACTCTGTGGAATCAGATTCTGGTTCACTACCCGACTCAGAACTGCTAGACAGGTAGCCCTCCTCCAGCTACCAAATGAGGGATGGTGCATCAGATGCATGCATCAGATGCATCCAAGATACTACTAGAAGGGTTCACACCTGGTTGGTCTCCGATCATGGAAACGGTTAAGTTATCCCCCAAGCTCTCTGAGTCGATCAGAGGATCCAAAAGGAGACATGCAAGTGCTGTCCCTACTTGAAACTCGTTGTCGGAATCACTTTTTGTGCTTTTTGCAGCTTCAACAGTAATTGGCTCAACCCTTTCCTTTGTATCACTGTCTTGCAGCTGCAAGTCAAAGAAAATCTCAAAGCCAGGAACCCATTGCTTCTCAAAGTTGAACCAGGGTTCGGGGAAACCACAAAATGGGAAGTCTTCTCCCTTCTGAACAAAATAACCATTCAAGGTCCCTCGGATTGGTCTATGCACAAGTTCATAGCGCTTCCCGGTCTGCTTAGCCCTGGCTCTACAGGCCATCTCTTTCCCTTTCCTCACCCAGTCCTCTTTGGTGGGCGTATAGCCAAGACCAAAGGCATGCGGGTTATATGGCACATCGGCTAATGCAGTGATGCCCTTCCGATCACTCCTTCCTAGCCCCATTCCTGACATGTGTTGGAGCTTGTTCATGAAGTATACAGATTGGGCGCTAACATACAAGCCCTCATCAATAGCCAAGATATTCTGTACTACCCGGGCCTCAGCCAAGGTAAACCCCGAAAAGAAAACATCCTCTTTGCCATGCACAATTTCCAGTACATGTGTAGTGACCTCTGGCGGAGGATATATAGATAAATTCCCGAAGACTATGGCCACCCCTTTTCCATAGGGGTACTTCAGCATTTGGTGGAGGGTGGAAGAGACAACTTTCACTTGGTGTAGCCAGGGTCACCCAAGTAGTAAGTTGAAAGTGGCCGGAACATCCAGGACATGAAACTCGATGTCCTGTTGAGCTGGGCCGACCTGTACTCTGATCTGTACTGTTCCCATCACCTCTCTGCTTGTATTGTCATACGCCCGGATCACCTGGGCTGTAGGCACAAAATCCGCTGGTTTTAAACCGATGGCATAAGCCGTGCGTGATGGGTAGATGTTGATTGTTGACCCGGTATCGACCAATACCACCGGTATCTACTTTTCTCGGCACTCTACTGATATATACAGAGGTTTGTTGTGTGCAAAGCCTTCCGGTGGTAGTTCCTTGTCTGAGAAGGTCAAAGTTGGCGCATCGCCTCCCGGGAAGACTAATCCCACCAATTGTTCCGGGGTAGTATTGATGGACAACTTAGCTTTATCCATCGCTGACAGTACAGCCTGTCTGGGCACTCACAAAGCCATAAGCAGAACCCAGATAAATATATCAGCTTGAATCTTTTTCAACTGTTTCAACACAGCCTCCTCTTCTAACAGTTTTTCTTTCTGTTTCTCTACTTCTTTATCCTTGTCGGATGCTTCGGGTTGGTCCAGATGCGGTGGTTTGAAATATTAGCCACTTCTTGTTATATGGTCGACTTCTTCCACATACCAAGTGTTGTCAAGAAGGTCTTCTCCCTAATCCTTATCGGTATGAGCCTGGTGTAGGTCGTCGTCATCCCACCAGACTCTTTCGGCAGTCGACAAACATTTGTCCGACTTCGTTGGGATTACCTCCTTATCATAAATCTCCCCCGTAGGGTGTTGGGCTTTTCCAACCTCCCAGTTGTCTCCACCAATTTCTTGCTCAAACCGCTTCAGCGCGGCTTCTTGTTCAGTATGTACAGTACTAACAATGCCCAGTTTCTGAGCCAATTGTTCTACACCGGTGTTTTTCGGCAGTTTATCCTTTCCATCGGCCATTTCGGTCATTGCAGCGGTTCCTGTATTCTATTCTTCCAGCTTCAATTCAGTTCCCTCATCTCTATCGGGTTCATCACTTAGCCACCCAGAATTTTCTGTTGACCCGTTCAAATCAAACCAATTAATATGCACGTCCCCTTGATCTTGCTCACCAAAGAACTGCAAATTGTCTATGTCCTCCTCTAGGTCAGCTAGATCATCTAATCCCTGACTTAGGCCATCCTCTCGAACTACATTGACCTCCATCTCAGCCAGAAACACCACTTCGAGCTTAGCTTGATCCACTGGCACAATATAACAGCACGGGTTGTACACCCCTTCAGCTAAGTCCTCAGAGCCCTCGGGCAACGGACTGATATTTTCCACCAAGGCCAACCTCCCTTCATCTACCATTGTTACCACCACTGGTTTGGGTTGGAGTGTAGATGTGTTCATCATGCACAAGTCCGTGCTCTCAGGGATGAACAATGCCGATTTAGGTAGGTGGGAAGGGGTGGTATATATGCTGGGGTCATAAGGGACGGCCAGTGTATGGATGAGGTTTATATGCTGGGGTGGAGGGACTTGGTTATGTGGTGGGAGTGGATTTATAGTGACGTTGGGTTTTTGGAGAGGTGCTATCACCTTATTGTTGATGAGATCTTGAATCTCATGACGCAGCCTATAGCATTGATCAGTGTCATGACTGTGCTACTGGTGAAAAGCACAGTATTTGGCCGGGTTGTGTTTTAGAGGGAGAGGATCGGGTAGTGGGCATTGTTCTAACGGCTTAAGATGCCCCTTTTTTATCAGAACCTCTAGGGTTTTGGATAAAGGCATGTAAAGTGGGGTAAAGGCCCTTTGAGATCGGGCCTGGCTGGTTGAGGTTTGTGGAGTTGTGTTGGATGTGTTGGCGAAAGGGTTGGCAGTTTTGGGTGTGGTGGTGACCATACTCACATCCGAAGGTTGTGCAGAGGTACTACCACTCGTGGTTGCATTGGAGTTGCTTGTAAAGGGCCTCTTGGGCTATTCTTTCTCATTGTCTATCAGCCCTTGCTCCATTGTATCCTTCATTTGAACCCCTATCTCATGGAGCTCTGCAAATGTAAACAAAGGCCAGACTATCATCTTCTGTAATAATCTCCCTTGTAAGTTACGGACCATCATTCTGATTTGGTCCTTTTCAAACGGCCTGATAGTCATCATAGAGGCCTTAGCCCTCCATCAGGTCACAAAGTCCGAGAAGCTCTCATTTGGCTCATGGAAGGTTGCTTCAAGATCACGGGTAGTGACCTCGATTTGGGTATTGTAGGAGTACTACGCGATGAAGGCCTCGGCTATTCCCTTCCAGCTCCGTTTCACGGAGTCTTCCAACTTTGCATACCAGATGGCCGCTATACCCGACAGGGTCCAGCCAAAAAGTGACAGCTTCTGAAGTCTAGTAAGGCCCATTGGTCGCAGGATATCAGAGAATAAACGCAAATGGACCATGGGATCCCCGGAGCCGTCAAACCGGTCTATGTGTGGCATCTTGACTATCCGGTAAGGTTACTGCGGAGTTTGTGTATCCATCCTCAATGTCAGGGATTGAATTCACACATTGTGCTCACTTAAAGAGCTTTTCTAGCTTGTTGAACTTTAATGCAGTGGGGTCAACTTCGAATTCAAATGGCACCTCCGTCTGGTATGTTGGTGCCATAGAGGTCTGAGGTGGGATTAGATCTTTCGGAATGCCCAGATTCTCTTCCACATTGACAGTGACCCCAGGTGCTGGAATACCCACTGGAGGTGCATGGGATGCAGAGGCTACTGTCGATTGTGGTTGTTGTTGCTGAAGCCTATTTATCACTTTTGCTTGGCGGGATATGACCTCAGCTTGGCAGACAGCATCTAGCTGCATAGTTTCTATGGTCTACTGGAGCTGACGAAGCATATCTTCCATGCTAACTGGGGGATGTTGAGCTATCAGAACAGGTGAATGCTCTCTTTCTGGAGTAGAAGTAGAAGGCTGAGCCTGGCTGGTCACAAGTGAAGTAAAAGGTGACTGCTGGATTGGTGAATTATGCGTGATCCTCCTCTGTCTGGTAACCGGTGGAAGTGAAACAAACACTGGCTGTCCCTTGACAAGGTCCCCGGATCTGCAAATCCTTCTCACATGGGTCCAAAGTGCTTGGGGGGTAATAGAATCGTCCGAACCAATAGTGAAAAACTACCTTGCAAAAAGAAATAAAGCAAAAGAAAACAAAAATAAAAAACCGCACAGCACCTCGGCTCAGATACCAACAACACGCAGTTGCAATCATAAGTTGTAGAATTGTACTCAACACTGATTTCTACCCCTAAAAATTGACACCCAAACTTGCAACTGATACATACATTCCTGCAGAGTTTCACTCTAAAAGCACATACCAGTTAAGCGAGAGTCAAAACACCTCTATGATGGGGTAGGGTTACCCTGTCCTAGTTTCTTCAGGAACTAGGATTCACTACTCAAGCAAAGTGTTTCACACAATCCTGAATTTGGGTAAGCAACCTGTCCTAGTTTGGAATAGTCTCTATGGCTTCCGATATGCAACTAGGTCGAATGGTCAAGAAAGGTACCTCAACAAGACTACCCAAAATACCTCTCACACCTAATACTGAGAAGTGAAAGGAGGATTAAATGGTACAATGGTAGTCTAGATCCAAGGGTTGTGTTCCAATCGTGGCAGAGCCCGCAATCGGTTAGCCTTTTGGTAAGCTTTCAGCAAACTGTTCAGGAATAGCAGGAATAGCAGATGGAAAACACTGTGACTTAGGTGTACTGATGCAAATGCAAATACGAAGAAACATATAAGTGTAGATAAAATAACATATCATGAGTTCGAGTCAAGTTCTCTAAATCCCCAGCAGAGTCACCAGAAACTGTAGCTCGACTTTTTCACGCCCCCTTTCGGAAGCTCAAAAAGAAAGCCCTACAATTCGAACTCCCGCGGTTTTGAATCTAATCTCACAAGTGCAATATGAAACCGATAATCACCAAAGAGTCCAAATCTGACAAATCATTTTAGAAAATTGATTTTGAATAAAAAAGTACCAAAATTGGGCTGCTTTGCCAGATACAGAGTCGCTACCTAAATATTTTATTTTTGGGAGAATTTAGGAAACCCATGACTCGTGCCAAAGGCCACGTGTCCGTTATCACCAAAGTTGCCTCGGCTCCGAAACTTAGGTACGAGAGGGGAAGGTCATGAATTGAGCACCCTCGCTCACCTGATCAAAGATCGGCCTCTACTAATCATGATATGATTTTTTTATCAACATTATGTGTTCTCATTCCGGTTATTAAGCTGGCTTTATTATGTGATGCGCACAAGCAAGTATAGACTAGTTTGCTCAATTTGGAACAATTCAACTCATGTTTGCTTTTGAAAATGGTTTGAATTTGCCACCTCAAGTGGGCTTAGAAGTTTGCGGATTTTCCACTAATCACAGTGGGCTTAAGACTGACTTGCCACTCAACAAAGTGGGCTTAAAACTTATATTTGTTGAATCGTTCCAATTCAAACAACAAGCCTTCATCCATAGGTATTCATGTAGTTTAACAAGTAAGCATTTAGCCTCATGGCAAGCATGCTAGACATGGCAACACTCACATTCGTGCAAGTATGCTAAAGCATAAAAACTCACCTAGTACTCTAAGCTAAGAAGATGTAAGTTAGAAAAATATGTATGATTCCTAACTATACAAGATGCCTAATGCAACACATACAATATGCAATTAATAGGCTTGGCTACTAATATGGCATATGAAGCAATTTGATAACATGTAGTTAAACACGTATTCAAAGAATGTATTGAAATGACAATGCGGTTTGAATGATGCACTGAGCTTTGGTGCATGCAATATGAATGAATGGATGCAAGCATAAGGTATGCTAATTGAAACATGCCCCTAATCTAACCATCAAAAGAAGTTAAATAAAAGGGAGAAAGACGTGGGGTTGGAAGACATACACACACGCACGCACACTTATTACAATATTACGCCTTCGCGAAGAAGAGTTCGAATGAACCTAGCTAAGCTACACTAGGTAGGCCACAAATGAGGGTTTGCCGACCAACAATGAGGGGTTGTCGGCCTGTCGGCCACTGATGAGGGTTTGTCGGCCACTGAAGCCAAGTCTTTCCTTGCTACAATAGAGGACAAAACAGAGCAAGAAATGGGTGGTTTCATAGGTTGTTTCTACTATGTATCACCCCTTTTCATCAACACAAGCTCAAAGGAGTGATACATTTGGCCCTCAAACCATCAATCAAGCAATTTCTATGCATGACGGCTAAGGAACCAATTTGTACAAGTTCAATGAATGCAAAACAAGACTCAAATGCCATCACCGTATCATGCATGATCACGGGCAACGAAGACCTAGGAAAGTAGCACATTTCATCACTTTTGAGTATGAAATGTCCCACTTTCCTTGTGTTCAAATTAACATCCGATTTGAACACATGCAATGCAACACAAAGAAATGCTTATTTTGCCACTTTTACTTGCCAATTTTGTTTATACATTTTAGTTACCTAATCATTCTTTAATCAATTTGTCCATTGGTGAGTGTCCTCTAAGATGAAAGAAGTGTCAACCAAAGGATAATGTAAGGCAAGAGAAAGATCATGCCGTTAATAATGAACCCTCAAAGAGGATTAAACCATTAAGCATGACCTCAATCTCAAGCTTGAAGGATCCCAAGCTTAAAATAACCCTCAAAAGCAAATTAAAAAGTGAAGTAGAGAGGAAGGTTGTAGAGTTTATAGTGCTAAAATGGAGTGGAAAACAACACCAAAAGATGCTATCAACTCAAACAAGAGGTGTTGAAGACCCTAAAACACTAACTTGTGAAGACTATTACACTACAACCATGCAAAACAAGACTCAAATGAACTAACCAGCCCAAAACAGCCCTAAAGCAGGCTATTTTAGAGGCTAAAACATGCTGGACTTGAGCTAAGTCAAGCAAGAAAAACATGCTAACATATGAAGCTAACTAGGCATGCAGACAAGACACAAGGAATAGAGGCCAACCCACCCAAATTTGGATTTCACAATGAATTTTTTGCCATTAAAAAACCTTCGAAATTCTGTGGTTAAAAGGCCCAAAAATTTGGTTTGAAAGTGGTGAACAAAGATACAAAAGCTTTACAAACAAAGAAGTAAGGAGGGTGAGCCACCCCCTAACTGAAAATGGCCTCAAACCACCACCTTTAGGCCACAAAAATAGAGTTTTTTATAGTTCAAAATCAGCCCCAAAACAGTAGAAGAAGATGGCAAAGCAAGTATGTAAACACAAGCTAACAAAGCAAGAGTTATACTTCTTGAAGCCAAGGCACAAATTAGGTAACAAAGCAAGCCACAACCACCTTCTAAAGCTCAAAGAGGGTCTCAAGTAACCTCAGCCCAAAGAGAAGCAACTTTGGTCAAGGAAGTGTATGCAAAAGTATTGGATTTGTGAGCAAATGTGTACAAAATTGCAAGAGAGAGAGAGAGAGAGAGAGAAATCTAGAGAGAGAGAGAGAGAGAATTTTGCTCTAAAATTTTCTAACCCTTTGCAATAGGGGAGAAGGTCCCATATTTATAGAAAACAAGCTTTTGGCTGAGTTATATCAGTCCATACACGTGTATGGTGATCAAACCCATTGTGCCAATAGTTGGAACAACTGTCAAGAAAATATCTACAAAAAGGCATCAATGGCCAGCAGGCCACTAATGTGGCCGGTCGGCCACCAGTGATGGCCGGCAAGCCACTTCGGTGGCCGGCAAAATCAATTGGTGGCCGACAGCCACCAAGGGTTGCAGGCTTGAAGATTTTGGTCCAAAATAAGGCACAGAACATATGGGGTTTGAAGGCTCAAAAATAGGGCATTCAGCCGAGAACTTTGGGCACCAAAACGAGCACAAATAGTTACAATCATTGTGTGCACACATGATGACGTCTAAGTCTTGAGGACAGTAAAAAATGGGGTGTCTACACAGAGCCATCGAACCGATCTATGTGTGGCATCTTAAACCGGTCTGGCAAAGTTACTGTGGAGTTAGTGTATCCCTCTTCGATGTCAGGGATTGAGTTCATACCCTGTGCCCTTTTGAGAAGCTTCTCCAACTTATTGACCGTGAGTACCGTCGGGTCAACTTCAAATTCAAATGGCGCCTTAGTTTGGTACACTGGTGCCATGGAGGCTTATGGTGGAATGGGGTCTACCGGGTTGCCCAAATTCTCTTAGACATTGACAGTAACTCTGGGTGCTGGAATACCCACTGGAGGTGCATGAGATGCAGAAGCTACTGTAGGCTGTGATTGCTGTTGCTGCAGCCTGTTTATCACTTCAACTTGGTGGGCTGTAACTTCAGCTTGGCAGCCAACATCTTGCAACATGGTTTCTATTGTTTGTTGGAGATGACGGATCAAGTCCTCCATACTGGCTGCAGGGTATTGAGTCATTTGAATAGGCGAGTAATCTCTTGCTAGCCTAGATGTAGAAGATTGTTCCTAACTTAATGTAAGTGATTGCTGAACGGGTGAATTATGCCTAACCCTCCTCCGTTTGGTAACCGGTGGGAGCGAAGCAAACACAGGCTGTCCCCTAACAAGATCCCCAGATCTGTAAAGTCTCTTTACATGGGTCCAGAGTGCTTGGGGAGTAACTGAACTGTCCGAAGCAATTGTGATAAACTACCTTGCAAAAAAGAAATAAAGCAAAAGGAAAACAAAAATAAAAAACCGCACAGCACCTTGGCTCAGATGTGAACAACACACAGTTGTAATCAAAAGCTGTAGAACTACACTCAACACTAACTTCTACCCCTAAATCTGATACCCAAACTTGCAATTGATACGCACATTCCTGTAGAGTTTCACTCTAAAAGCACATATCAGTTAAGTGAGAGCCAAAACACCCTTAAGTAGGGGTAAGGTTACCTTGTCCTAGTTTCGTCAGGAGCTAGGGTTCACTATTCAAACAAAGTGTTTCACACAATCCTGAATTCGGGTGAGCAACCTATCCTAGTTTGGAATAGTCTCTACGGTTTTCGATATGCAACTAGGCCGAATGGCCAAAAAGGGTACCTCAGCAAGACTACCTAATATACCTCACACCTAACACCGAGAAGTGAAAAGAGGATCAAACGGTACATCGGTAGTCCAGATCCAAGGGTTGTGTTCCCATCGTAGCAGAGCTTGCGACTGGTCAGCCTTTTGGTAAGCTTTTAGGCAAGCCTCCGGCAAATCGTCCAGGAATAGTATATGGCAAACACAGTGACTTAGGCGCACCAATGCAAATGCAAATGCAAAGAACACATAAGTGTAGATAAAATCTCATATCATGAGTTCGAGTCAAGTTCTCTAAATCCCTAACAGAGTCCCAGAAACTGTAGCTCGACTTTTTCGCGCCCCCTTTCAGAAGCTCGAAAGAAAGCCCTACAGTTTGGACTCCTGTGGTTCTGAATCTAATCTCACAAGTGCAATGTGAAATTGATAAACACCAAAGAGTCTAAATCCGACAAATCGTTTGGAAAATTGATTTTGAATAAAAAAATGCCAAAATTGGACTGTTTTGCCAGATACAGAGTCCCCTTCTAAATATTTTATTTTAGGGAATTTAGGAAACCCATGACTTGTACCAAAGGCCGCGTGTCCGTCATCACCAAAGTTACCTCGGCTTGGAAACTTAGGTACGAGAGAGGAAGGTCATGAATTGAGTACCCCCGCTCGCCCGATCAAAGATTGGCCTCTACTAATCATGATATGATTTTTATGTACATTATATGCTCTTGTTCCGGTTTATTAGGCTAGCATTTACTATGTGATGCGCACAAGCAACTATAGACTAGTTTGCTCAAATTGGAACAATTCAATTTCATGTTTGCTTTCTGAAAAGGGTTTGATTTTTGCCACCTCAAATGGGCTTGAAGTTTGCGAATTTGTTACTATACAAATTGGGCTTAAAACGTACATTCATTGAATCGTTCCAATTCAAACAACAAGCCTTCATCCACAGGCATTCAAACAGTTTATCAAGTAAGTACTTAGCCTCATGACAAGCATGCTAGACATGGCAATCACTCACACTCATGCAAGTATGCTAAAGCATTAAAAACTCACCTAGTACTCCAAGCTAAGAAAAACAAAGTTAAAAAAATATGCATGATTCCTAACTATACAAGATGGCGAATGCAACACATGCGATATGCAACTAAGATAGGCTCGGCTACTTAACATGTTATTTGCAACAATTTGAGAGCATGTGTTTTAAACATGTATTCATCGAAGTATTGAAACGACAATGTAGTTTGAATGATGCGCTGAGCCTCGGTGCATGCAATACAAAATGAATGAATGCAAGCATGAGGTAAGCTAATTGAAACGTGATGCTCCTAAACTAACCATCAAAAGCGGTTAAGTAAAAGGGAGAAAGACGTGGGGTTGGAAGGCATACACATTATTACATTTCGCTCTCACGAAAGAGAGTCCGAATGAATAAGGCTAAGCTAACTTGCAACTAATTAAGCTAAGCTAATTAAGCTAATTATTACAAACCCAAAAGGAATAACTAGCTAAACTAATTAACTAATTATTACAACACTTTGAATTAACTAGCTAATAAACTAATTAAATTATAACACAAATGCAAGTAAGCTAAGTAATTAAAGTGTTTAACTACTCTACCACTACTTTGCCTCAGGAAATGGAAGATGTATATGTGCATGCTCGGATATCACCCGAAAAGACCTCCGTTTTGCTCCCGAAAGCCTTTGTTTGCAGAGTTGAACACTTCCAGAGCCATTTTGCTCCACCTTATCAACATTTCTGCTAAGGTTTGCATCAATGGCCAGCCGACCATTGGTAAAGATTGCCAGCCACCTGTCGGCCATCAATGGTGCTCTACCGACCACCTACCGGCCACTGATGCACTAGTTCATCTTGCTGCAATAGAGGACAAACAGAGCAAAAAAAGGATATTCTCACAGATTGTTTGCACAACTCACCCCTCCTTTTCATGAGCAAATCCAAGGAGCGATGAACTTAAGCCATAAACCACCAATTCAAGCAATTTCATTTCACGATGGCTTGTGATTCAAGATGTGCAAGATCAATAAATGCAACACAAGACACACAAAAACCATCACTCTATCATACATGATCAAGGGCAATGGAGACCTAAGAAACTTGAGACATTTCATCACTTTGAGTATGAAATGTCCCAATTTTTCTTGTGTTCAATTAACGTCTGATTGAACACAGCAAGTTATTATCTGGCTCACTTTTAGTCCCAAGTTTTAGTTACTCATTTTACTTTACCAACAATCCTTTAATCCAATTAAGTCCATTGGGTGAATTAAAGTCCTCTAATGGAAAGAAATGCTCAAGACACAATTTGCTTTGGGTATGAAAGAAGCATCATACCGTTGGTAATGAACCCCTTAAGGGATTAAACCATTAAGTATGAAACCTCAATTTCACACTTAAGCAAATAAGTGACTTGAAACCACTTTCAAAGCAAAATTAAAAGCCAAGAAAGGAGGGCGGTTGCAAAGATGATTAGTGCTGAAATTAAGTATGAAAAGCACTAAAAACATGCAATCAACTCAAACAAGTGATGTCTAGAGGCCTAAAACACTAAGCTTGTGAGGACTATTACACTACAAGCATGCAAAACAAGACTCAATTGACCTTGTGGGGAAGTGGTTTGGAAATACTCTTCAGATCCTGGGAGACGCTCTTGATCCTCAGCTAGTCACCTGTAAAAGCACCAACACTCCAGTCGGGGGTGCCGTCCGATGGGCAAGTCAGTCTCAATGGTCAAGAAAGCTTGTTTACTAAGTTAAGTGGAGTTATTCTTACATACCTTTCCAAGAACGCTGCTTCTATATTTATATCTGTTCTTTGTGGGACCTCGGGGCCTGGGCCTACTTTTCAATCATTACCCGTTCTTCTATTCGGCTTCGAGGATCCTTTCTTAATCAGCCTACGTATTGTATTCGGCCCATCCTAATCATGCAGGATACATCCAGTTAATGTTAATACTATAATATACCCCTTCCGATTTAGCCACATATTCAGCTCCCACAATTGCCCCCCGAACTCCCCATTGAAGGTAGTTAATCGGTGTGTTTGGTCTAGAATTCGAAAAGCTTATCATTGATCAGGCGGCCTCGCGTTCCCCAAGACAGATGTCAGAGGATGTCAGGAGGCGCACGCCTTTTCGTTTATCATTATACTTTCCCGCCCTACTCATGTGTCTTTCGCATTTATTGCGATTTGAAACTTCAGTCCTTTTGGATACACATTTCGTCGATCATCTGATACGTTTGGACCGCCAGCGCGCATCTCCCCTCGCACTCATATTTTCTGCAACTTTCGTCCGTCTATCTTCGTCTCATCTGCTCTTCGTAAGTCTTCTTCTCCTTTCTTTGTTTATTGTTCTTACTTTCGGCGAATCCTTGGGTCCCCGTTGAAATGGCTAAACATTTGAAAGACCTCCTCTCTGAGAGTCGCATTTCCGGATTCTGGCGACATTTTTCCATTCCCGATGACGTTCATTTGTCTCTTGTAACAGACAGTTCTCTAGATATGGAGAGAGAGGATCAGAATACGATCGTATTCCCCCTCCTGTCCATTGCGGAGGGCGGAGTTCGTTTCCCCCTACATCCATTGCTTAGGGCCGTCCTTCGCTATTGGAGTCTGATTCCTTCTCAACCCAATGTAAATTTCTTTCGAATCATTATGGGGATTGTAGAATTGAATCGATGCCTTGGGATCAATCTCGGAATTCCGGCCATTCGGCACTGCTATGCTTTAGCCAAATCCTCCGGTTGGCTGGGGCGGTACTTCCTTAGGGCCAAGGATACTAACCATCATTTGGTGACTATGCTTGCCAGTTCTGGTAAGAGGGTTGACAATGTAATGGTCAATGTCCGAGGTAATTGGGAGTTCGCTGAGGGCGAAGATCGCCTAGACCCCATTCCCAGACATAAGGGTGATCTAGGTTGCCAAGTAGTGTCTTATGTTTGTTGATCTGTCATTTAATCGGCTCTCTTTCCTTAATCTCTCATCTTTTACAGGTAATAATTTAGAAGATTCTGACTTCTGTTGACGACGCGGTCCTCAGGGACATTAAGACTGCACTCAACTACTTCGGCCGCCAAAACGTGCAAAAACAAGGGAGAGCCGCCCACATTTTACTTCGGTACGAACCGACCTATACCACGTTCTCGGCTGCGGACAACATCCCGATTCCATCCGGCGATCAGAACCTCTCAGCTCTTATTTTCCCCAGCTACAAGAACCTTAGGCAAATTGGTCTTGAAGCTTCTGATTCGGGGCAAGACGCAGAGCCGGTGATAGTAGTTACCGATCCGGCCAGAGAACTCACTGAGGAGGCCGAAGAGGTCGACGAGGCCGTGCGTTCGGCGTTTGAGGCTGCCGGACTCAACCAGCCTTCCTCTCCATCCACTTCGGGTCGGGCAAAGTTCTCTTATGGAGATATTTTTGCGAATTTGGGAGATCTTCCCGGTTCTTCGAAGGTATGGCAAAGGAAAGCCTTACGCAAATGACGCGTAAGAGAAATGCCGAGCGAATGGCTGCTCGAAAAAAGGCCGAGGCCGCCGAATCTGATGCCAGCTTGGCTAAGGCCTCTATACCCATTATTGAAGGAGCGGCTCAGGTTATACCGGTCGGCACGGAAAAAGTTGAACAGCAGGCCAGTGAAGAACGGCTGATTCCGGAGGAGCGCGGCCAGAAACGTGGCGCCGAGGAGGAGGCTAGTTCAGAGATTAGCCCTGCTGACAAACGGCCTCGCCTCGAAGAATCGGACATGGTTGCTCCTTTTGTGATTCAGCCAAAGATCAGAGATACGCCGATTTCTTCCAACGCTTCGGCCATTGAGGATCCGGCCGTTGCATTGAGCCTGGCAGCCTCAATTTCCTTGCCGGCGGACAATGCGGCCTTTGGCGCCCGCGCCGGATATTTTGGCCGTAGCTCTGTCTGCGCAGTCGGCACTTTCTGGTAGGTATTAAATTCGCTTGAATCCATTTTTACAAGGGTATCTGACGATCACTTGTTTTTGCAGACCGTCGGCAGGATCGCCGACTTAGGCCGCCGCTTGCACGATGCTCTTGGCAGAATTGACCGTTTGCAAACAGAAGTGGACCGGTCAGAAGAGTAGGGCCGAGTTTGAGAAAATGAGAGCCGCAATGGAGAGCGCACGAGCCGAAGTGGAGAAGGAGAGGGCTCGCACTGCTGAACAGCTTCGTTCTGATGCTGAGGCTAGAGCGAGTGCTAATGAGGAGTCGCTTAAGCTCTCTAAAGACGAACTTGCCGAGGCGAAGACTCAGTTAGAGGAGCTCAAGGCGGCCCAGGAGAAAGCCGAATCGGAGGCTTTTGAGGCAGGAAAAAGGGCCGCCTTTATGGAATATGTTGATGAAGTTCCCAAGTTTGAGAATCGGGGGTTCAAACACGGGTGGCTCAAAGCCCTTGCTGCCGCTGGGGTTACGTTGGCTGTGCCAATTCCTTACGAGCAAGTAGATGTTGAGCCACTTGAATCCGACACCGAGAACTGATTTGGGAGGCGTTTCCAAATTTATTAAGTTTTTTGATTTTTGAGTAAGTTTTTGATATTTGTTTGGTAGAGTTTTGTTGGTTCAGGGTGGTTTTCATGTATAAATTGGTTGCTATCTTGTACGCAATTTATTAATGAAAATTTCCTTGTAATTTCACTTCTACTCGTACACAATTTGTGTGGTTATGTTAATGAAACATTGTGATGTCTTTCGCTATTTTGCGTAAAATTGTTGCTGAGTCTCAGCTTTTAGAGGTTGAATAGCCAGTGGCAATATTGATTCGTCCTTCACATGCCGACTGGATTAGAATTATGAAGAGTCGATTCATAAGCCGGCTGGGGTACTTGAGCCGAGTATATTAATGAATCTGCCCTTGCCCCAGGCAGTTCCTGAAGAGGTTTGAGGAATCGATTCGATTCGTGAGCCGGCTGGGGTACTTGAGCTGAGTATATTAATGAATCTGCCCTTGCCCCAGGCGGTTCTTGAAGAGGTTTGAGGAATCGATTCGATTCGTGAGCCGGCTGGGGTACTTGAGCCGAGTATATTAATGAATCTGCCCTTACCCCAGGCGGTTCCTGAAGAGGTTTGAGGAATCGATTCGATTCGTGAGCCGGCTGGGGTAATTGAGCCGTATATGTTAATGAATCTGCCCTTGCCCCAGGCGGTTCCTGAAGAGGTTTGAGGAATCGATTCGATTCGTGAGCCGGCTGGGGTAATTGAGCCGTATATGTTGATGAATCTGCCCTTGCCCCAGGCGGTTCCTGAAGAGGTTTGAAGGATCGATTCGTGAGCCGGCTGGGGTAATTGAGCCGTATATGTTGATGAATCTGCTCTTACCCCAGGCGGTTCCTGAAGAGGTTTGAAGGATCGATTCATAAGCTGGCTGGGGTACTTGAGCCGAGTATATTAATGAATCTGCCCTTGCCCCAGGCGGTTCCTGAAGAGGTTTGAGGAATCGATTCGATTCGTGAGCCGGCTGGGGTACTTGAGCCGAGTATATTAATAAATCGACACTTGCCCCAGGCGGTTCGGAAGAGGTTTGAGGAATCGATTCATGAGCCGGCTGGGGTACTTGATGGTAAAATCGTGCCCCTGTCGTCGACTCAGTCGGCAACGGCGATTCAGGCTCTTCAATTAATGAGAGTGCCTCGATCGTGCTGCCTCTATGAAGGGTAAGTGAACAAAGGCACATCCTTTATGATCTTGGCAAACAACTGACTTGAGCTCTTGCAAGAAGACTGATTGTGCCAATGTCGAACCGACTCTTCTTTAACAGTAAAGGGGAAGCGAAGACCCTTGCTGAGCTGGGCGGAGATATGAATCGAGGTGGTGAACCCTCGCGCTCAGTAAGTAGGAGTTCTAGGGGTCGCGAGAGGCGTCAGTCTCCTCGACGTCGCAGCAAATCGCCCAGGTGAGACAAGCAGTCGCAGGGTAAATCTCCACAGTCCCGAGTCGAGAGGAGGTCTGACGCGTGCCCATTAAGCTTCGCGGTATTTATGAAGAATAGACCCATGACGGAGGCGGACTCGATCGTTCGAGACCCAGAAGTAGCGGTCGACTTTGCCCGACAAATATTTCCTCCTGAGGTTCAGCAATCAATGCTGGGTCGACAGGACTACGAGGTGTTTCGCGAGGGCATTCATGGTGCGGTGAAGGGGCTTTACATTGCTTACGAAGTCGGCATGCGACTGCGCGCTGCCCGTCAAGAGATGGAGAAGAAGGAAGAACGTATTCGAACTTTGGAAGCCCGCGTGGAGGCGGCCGAGCGGGAACTAAGGAAGACCAAGGCGGCTCAGGCACAATCCACCGCGCACGCGAACCCAATTGTGGAAGAGAGGGTTACTAGTCGGCTTATCAGTTCCGCACTTGCCGATCGTGAGACGGCAAGTATGTTCGCAATAGAGAGCGCGAAGGGGAGGGCCTATGAGAAAGGTTTCCATGAGGGCCAAAAAGCAGGAATCGAGAAAACCAGGGAAAAATTGGCCGAAGAAGTGTGCCGATGTGAAAACTGTGGGTTTAGGCATGGTTGGATCAAGGCATCTCAAGTCGCAGAAGCTCTCCGAGCGTCTGGAATTGATTCGGCATTACCACGCTACAGGAATAAAGATTTTCCGTTTTCTGCTTTCAAAGTTGAGGAGAGTGAGGATGAGGCTGACGCCGTATGAGTTTAATAGTTGTAAGATTGGAACGCAGGGCGCGTTTGAAGCTATGTAACTTATTATTTTATTGAATAAAGAACGTTTCATTATAAATGTTTCGTTGTCATTCATATTCGGCATATGTGTATTTCGTGTTGCGTAAATGTTTGAATGAATGTCTAAATATTGTCCGACCCAGGTAGCTGTTAACTGTCTGGTGGTACGTGGGCTTATCGGCAGGATCTGCACATGGGCAGCATCGACACATTCGTGACGATCGTTAAGGTTTTTATTGAGGCTATTTCAACGGCCATTTATCTTGGACTTGGGTCAGCGCATTGATGCTTGGCCAGTTGGATTGGTGGGCTGGTCGAGGCGAATGTCAATCGACGCTCGTCTTAGTTACCAATGCATTTTTTGGCGTTAATAAAATTTTCTTGGGATTGGGACCTCGAGATCGCGGTCGTTGCTAAGAATAAAAGGAGTAGGCGCTTCGCACCAATAATCCCACTTGACTCATCATTCCTTGTGTGGGATGGTGATTTTGGTTACAGAGGCTCAGACTTCGGTCAAGTTTGGTGCTGAGATGGTTTGCAGCAGAAAACCTACCCATGAGGGAGTTAGGTCATCCAAAGAGTTTGAGATCTGCGAGTCTCCAAGTCGTCGAAGCAAATAACCCCGAATGGAGAGTCAACAACTGTCAAGTTCATTCTTCCTTGTCCTGGATCTTTGCCTTGACATTGTCAATGGTGTCAGGGGAAGTTTGGCGCTATGCAAGTCGTGGGCTTAAGCGTGACTGGTTCAAGGTATCGCACGCCGTGGAGGGGTTTAGGGCGACGGTGTCGATCCGGCGAAGCTGCTTTTCCGGCACGTTTTGTTCCTTTTTTGCTTTCGATATTGTAATGCTCGAATGGGGGTTGTGTTTGTGTAACAACTGTTTAATCAAATAAATGGTTTTATTTTAAATATATTTGCCTGTTATTCTGAATTTTGCTTGTGTACTAAAGCACATTACTTCGAATGTATGATCTGTTCTAGCGTGATGCATAGGATCAATTATCAATATCTTTTGTTCGTGCCAACGTTTGCTCCGGATTCGGAGACGTAATTAGCGCTTAGCACTGCAGACCGATTAGTATGGCCGAACGGATTAACGCAATAATCCTTTGAAGCTCTAAAGCGGGCTCCATATTCGGAGGCCTGAACCCGGGGCCCATTCGGCCTTAAGGAGACTGAATCGACCCCTAAGGCGTCATGCGCCGAAGGGGGCTTCGAATTCGGAGACTTGATCTGCCCTAAGGCGTCATGCGCCGAAGGGGGGCTCCGAATTCGGAGACTTGATCAGCCCTAAGGCGTCATGCGCCAAAGGGGGCTCCGAATTTCGGAGCCTTGATCGGGCCAAAAGGCGTCATGTGCCAAAGGGGGCTCCGAGTTTGGAGACTTGGTTTGGCCGATCGTGATATACATGAAGGGCGCTCCGAATCCGGAGATTTGATCGGCCCTAAGGCGTCATGCGCCAAAGGGGGCTCCGAATTCGGAGACTTAATCGGCCCTAAGGCGTCATGTGCCAAAGGGCGCTCCGAATCCGGACTTGATTTGGCCGATCGTGATATCCACGAAGGGCGCTCCAAATCCGGAGACTTGATCGGCCCTAAGGCGTTATGCACCGAAGGGGGGGCTCCGAATTCGGAGACTTGATCGGCCCCTAAAGGCGTCATACGCTAAAGGGGGCTCCGAATTCAGAGACTTGATCGGCCCTAAGGCGTCATGCGCCAAATGGGGCTCCGAATTCGGAGCCTTGATCGGCCCTAAGGCGTCATGCGCCAAAGGGGGGCCCCGAGTTTGGAGACTTTGATTTGGCCGATCGTGATATCCACAAAGGGCGCTCCGAATCCGGAGACTTGATTTGGCCAATCGTGATATCCACGAAGGGCGCTCCGAATCCGGAGACTTAAACGGCCCTAAGGCGTCATGCGCCAAAGGGGGCTCCGAATCCGGAGACTTGATCGGCCCTAAGGCGTCATGCGCCAAAGGGGGCTCCGAATCCGGAGAGTTGATTTGGCCGATCGTGATATCCACGAAGGGCGCTCCGAATCCGGAGACTTAATCGGCCCTAAGGCGTCATGCGCCAAAGGGGGCTCCGAATTTGGAGACTTAATCGGCCCTAAGGCGTCATGCGCCAAAGGGCGCTCCGAATCCGGAGACTTGATTTGGCCAATCGTGATATCCACGAAGGGCGCTCCGAATCTGGAGACTTAAACGGCCCTAAGGCGTCATGCGCCAAAGGGGGCTCCGAATTCGGAGACTTGATCGGCCCTAAGGTATCATGCGCCAAAGGGGGCTCCGAATCCGGAGAGTTGATTTGGCCGATCATGATATCCACGAAGGGCGCTCCGAATCCGGAGACTTGATCGGCCCTAAGGCGTCATGCGCCAAAGGGGGCTCCGAATTCGGAGACTTGATCGGCCCTAAGGCGTCATGCGCCAAAGGGCGCTCCGAATCTGGAGACTTGATTTGGCCAATCGTGATATCCACGAAGGGCGCTCCGAATCCGGAGACTTAAACGGCCCTAAGGCGTCATGCGCCGAAGGGGGCTCCGAATTCGGAGACTTGATCGGCCCTAAGGCGTTATGCGCCAAAGGGGGGCTCCGAATCCGGAGACTTGATTTGGCCGATCGTGATATCCACGAAGGGCGCTCCGAATCCGGAGACTTGATTTGGCCAATCGTGATATCCACGAAGGGCGCTCCGAATCTGGAGACTTAAACGGCCCTAAGGCGTCATGCGCCAAAGGTGGCTCCGAATTCGGAGACTTGATCGGCCCTAAGGCGTCATGCGCCAAAGGGGGCTCCGAATCCGGAGACTTGATTTGGCCAATCCTGGCGAGTGCCCCACTGGGAATTGACATATGATTTCAAGGGACGAAGAAAAATAGTTCATATTGCAGAGGCGAAATATATTTACAGGTATCAGAGCCCACAGATCGGGTCAGTGATAGGGTTTTCATCAGAACTCAGCTTGTGCCGATTGGAGGGAACCACGTATTTCTTCAATGCCGTGGGTCGTTGGGAAACGCAGGATCTGATGGTAGGTGCTTGGGACGGCCTTCATGAGATGTAGCCAGCTTCTTCCCATGATGGCATTATACGGCGAGGGGAGCTTCACGACCAGGAATTCCGCTTCGATCGTTCTGGAGCCCGCTCGAACAGGTAATGTGACCTTGCCCAATGGATATTCAGGATTCCTATTAAAGCCGAACAGTGGGTGAGGCGCCGGAGATAGATCCGACTCGTTGAGGCCGAGCTTGGTGAAAGCTTGGTAGTACATGACCTCTGAACTACTCCCTGGGTCTATGAGAATTTGTTCAATGACGAACCGGTTTATGCGTAATCCAATGACCAACGGATCGATGTGGGAAGCCGTTGCGTCATCGAGGTCGGAGTCGTTGAAGGCAATTGTCGGAGCTTGTTCGGACTGGTCAGTCGAAATACGGCGCCCCTGCAGAGTTGGATGCGATCGAATTGTGTGCACGGCTGGGGGTGTAGGCAGGCTGTAAATTACATGGATCACGCCAAGTGGGGGAGAGTCCTGCCTCAATGTTAATGCCTTGGTTGGCTTTCCCTGTTTCACATACTGCTGCAGTCGGCCGTCTTGCACCAGTTCTTCTAGGTGGTCTTTTAATGCGTAGCAACTCTCTGTTTCGTGGCCGTGATCTTTGTGATATTCGCACCTCCGGTCCCTTCGTCGTGTATCGGGTGGCCCCACCATCTTTGACGGCCATCTGAAGAATGGAAGGTGTTGGATTTTGGTCATTACCGTGGTGATTGGCTCTGACCGTTCCGTGTACTTTTTGTTGGCGCGCCTCGAGCGTCTACTGTCGACTTGCAATTGTTCATTCGTCGGGTGGGAGCATTGATTACTCGATCGGCGAGAGTCCCACCTTTTGTCTCGTTTAGCACGTTGTCGCGGCTCAGGGCTCGGAGGTGGCACGAAACTTATTGGTTGAGCAATTTCAGGAGGTGCCGGTTTGGAGGACACTTGTCTGGCTTTAATCCTCAAGGCATCGTCTTCCACTTTGCAATACTCTTCGACTTTCTTCATCAGCGCCCAGACTGTTTTGGGGGGTCTTCTGGTCAGGGAGTTGCGAAGAGCACTGTCGGGATGTAGTCCCATTTTGAAGGCGGTGACGGCCATGGAGTCGTTGCAAGCGTCGTCAACGAGATTGAAGCACTCCCAGTATCGCGCCGAATATGCTCTCAGCGTTTCTCCTGGTTGGATTTGCATAGCCCAGAGAGAGTCGGCCTGTTTCGGCTGTACCTCGTTGGTGTTGAACCTGGCCCTGAAGGATTTTTGCAATTGATAGAAACTTCTGATCGAAGCCGGCTCCAGCTTGTAATACCATCTGACAGCTAATGGCCCCAAGCTGTTGGGGGAATATTCGGCACATGAGGGCTTTATTGTCTGCATGCAGCGTCATGGCCTGCTTGTAGTGACGTATATGATCAGTGGGATCTGATTTTCCGTCGTAGAGAGTAAATGATGGAGCTTTGAACTTCTTGGGCAGGGCCGCCCTCGCAATTCGTCGGATAAAAGGATCGTGCCGGTCCTCTTCGTCTGAACTACTTCTTCTGCGCTTGTTCCTTGCGTGTGGACTTTTTTCAGAGGAGTTGGAAGTGTCTGAGCGTCCCTTGTTATGCTCCATGGATAATGAGTTGGAGTCACTATCGGTTTTCCTTGGTCGGGCTCGAGGTCGTTGTCTATCCGCCCTCAGGGGTCGTTCGGGGTCTTGGCGCGCGACTTCTTTGGATTTTGCTACTTCCAGGGCCAAATCTTGACGGAGGCGTTCGTTTTCTGCGATCATATTTTCCAGCCTTTGTTCATTCTGTTTAGCTTGTTCTATGATGGCTTGCATCGTCTCCTGCGCTGAAGTCGTTGGCGAGTCAAAATTCAAGGCGCGTCTCGCAACGATGGTTTCCTTCCCGAGCATATTTGCCGGAGTGATTTCGTCTCTCTGTGTAGTCTCGTCAGTGGCTATCGGAGGATCTTGCGTCACGCCTTCCATGGATGTACTTTGAGTATTCCCATAGATGGCGCCAATTGTGGGGAAGTGGTTTGGAAATACTCATCAAATCCTGGGAGACGCTCTTGATCCTCAGCTAGTCACCTTTAAAAGCACCAACACTCCGGTCGGGGGTGCCGGGGTTAGCACTCCGACGGGCAAGTCAGTCTCAATGGTCAAGAAAGCTTGTTTACTAAGTTAAGTGGAGTTATTCTTACATACCTTTCCAAGAACGCTGCTTCTATATTTATATCTGTTCTTTGTGGGACCTCGGGGCCTGGGCCTACTTTTCAATCATTACCCGTTCTTCTATTCGGCTTCGAGGATCCTTTCTTAATCGGCCTACGTATTGTATTCGGCCCATCCTAATCATGCAGGATACAGCCGGTTAATGTTAATACTATAATATACCCCTTCCGATTTAGCCACATATTCGGCTCCCACAGACCTAACTAACCCAAAACAGAGTTAAAATAGTATAAATTAGAGGCTAAAACATGCTGGAATTAAGCTATAATAAGCTAAAAAAATAAGCTAACACATGGCACCAACTAGGCTAGAGGACAAGACATAAGGAGGGGAGGCTAACCCCTCCAAATTTGGACTTCAAAACATGATTTTCACCACTGAAAAAGCTCTGAAAATTAGTGTTTAAAATATCGGAAAAAAATAGTTTGAAAGTAGGAAACACAAGTGGAAAAGCCTTATAAACAAGGTACAAAGAATGGTGAACCACCCCCTACCTTAAAATGGCTTCAAATCACAAATTTTAGCCCACAAAGACAGAGTTTTTATATCCCAAAAACAACTCAAAAACAGTGGGAAAAAGATAGGAAAACAAGTATGCAAAGCAAGCTAACAATGCTAGTATTATACCTCTTGAAGAGAAGAGTAATTCTAGGCAACAATTCAAGCCAAAACCAACTTCTAGAGCTCCAAGAAGGCCTCAAGGAACCTCAGCTCAAAGGTGATCAATTTTGGTTAAGGAAGTGTAGGCAAGAGTGTAGTGCAAGTAGGCAAAAGTGTAGAGAATTTGTAGAGAGAGTGAGAGAATTGTAGACAGAGAGAGAGGAAAATTTTTGAGTCTAAAATTTTCTAACCTTTCTACAAGGGAGAGGGGGTCTCTATATATAGAAAACATGAAATTTGTACAAGGAGATCCAACCCTCAACGTGTGCATAGATGCATGCATCTGTGCAACCAGCTGGCATAGCTAGCATAAAATATCTGCAGAAAACACTGGTGGCCGGCAAGGCATCATTGGTGGCTGATAAGGCACGTTAATGACCGGTAGACCAAAAATGATGGCCGACAGCCTCTAGGGATGGCCGGCAGGCCACCAGAGGTTATAAGCTGGAAAGATCAAGGCATGGTCCAAAAATGAGACAAGATGGATGCAGGGTTTGAAGGGCTCAAAGTTGTAGTGTTCCGTTAAGGACTTCGAGCACTCGGTGAGCAAACAGACTCATCATCGGGTGTACCTACAGGGACATCCAAGTCGTAAGGGCCATTAAAAATGGGGTATCTACAATCATCCATTACCCTCATGCCGAAAGAAGGAGGCTGTGAAATCTCTGGATCTGTTACCTCTCGTGTCCGGCGGATGAACCTCTTCCCAGGTAATAAGCTCGGCCAAAGAGGACCTCAAATAGAATCCGCATAGTAGAGGTGTGCCATACAGCAACGTAGGTCGCCCTCACTGCCTGAGGGATGCCCGCCCAAGGGTACCAGTCAACCTGTGGAAACAGATGTCAGATGTCAAGGATCTAAGTAGTATAGAGACAACGGTATAAGAAGCAATAGTATGAGAATAACAGTGCAATGTAGAAATAGTGCAGTATGGAAATAGTCCAGTATGAGAATAACAGTAGTATGGAAATAGTAGTATGGAAATGTGAAAACTAGTATTTTGTTACTTGATCCGCAGTAATGGTATCAAAGAAACGGCGAAAGTATGGGAAGTTTTGGTCTATGTAGTGACATCGCTCGAATCGAGAGTTGTAGTACCGGTAGCGAGGTACTGACAACTCAATCGGCCTCATCAGGACCAGAGCTAGAGAGGTGAAATATGTGTAAACCCATAGCTGCAAGCAGAAAAAGATGGATGAAGTAAATGAGCAGATAAACAGGAAATGCAAAGCAGAGATGAATAGGAAATGAAGAATTAAACAGAATGCACAGAAGAAGTAAGTGTGAGGCATACCTCCTAAACCCTCCAGTAGCTGCTGAGTGAATCCGCCTTGTGGCAGGATACGGAGCTCATATAGCAGTATAAGGTGGCCAGGCCGACGCCACCCCAGTCATACTCTGTCACTTGTAGTAGGTGCACCAGTGCCCCCAAAAGATACAACCCCACAGTATTTTTCCTGTTCACTAACATGGTAGTACCGAGGAGATACATAAGGAAGACGACGGTGTACTGGGCAACCTCATCTAGAGTAACGGGCTGAGAATCGGAGAAGTGATCAAAAACCAACTATACCTCACCATCCCGTGACTGGTAGTATCCAGGATCGCCTTGAGAAGCTGATGCTGTGCGGCTCTCCACTGCGTCATATTAGGATCACATGGGATCGGGCTGCCAATCCCGACCCGTAGGCCAGTGAGCATCGAGAAATTATACGGGGTCAAAGTCGGCTCCCCGATCGATGAGAAGTGGAATGAGTCCGTAGTGTCCCACCATCTCTCTACTAGGGCCCCGTAGAGTAATGACTCAGCCCTCATCTGTATGAGCCCTGAACAGAAGGGCCCAAAGTCGGCAGCATCAACCAGTGTGTGGACCTCTGTGGAAAGCCTCTCATACCAGCATCAGGGGCCGAATATGGATCCATAGCCGCCAATCCTCCTAGCTATCACCTGTGAATGGGGAGTGTATGTAGCATTAATGAGTGGTTTGCTTATGAGATTCAACATATGTACAAAACGAAGGGAAAGTTACTTACCACGGAGGCATCAACAGTCAAGTGCTCCGCGGGTTCTTGCAGCAGGATGTCCTCATCTATCCCGGGGATGAGGCCCCCAAATCTCAAAATACCGCCTGGGGAAGGAGCATGTGTACGTAATCGGTAGGTGGCCGCATCAAATGGCCTATCAATGAGGGGAGGCAGTGCGGGAGCATCCTTGACCTCCATATCTGCACCTGAGACGGCCCCAATACCGATGGCAAGGTCCGGGATGGGAACCTCGTCACTAGCCATAGAGAAAAAGTGGAAATAGTGAAGAAAATGTGAAGAGATGAGTGAAAGTGAGTAAAAACCCCAAAATCCAAACCCAAGAAGAGAGAAAGTAAGGAGGGATAGAAAATCAAATGGGGAAACGAGAAGAGTGTGGGCAAATGTGAGAGGAATCAAGAGAAAAACTCAAAACTCCACCAAATCAAGTTTTGTTCGATTCAAAATATAGAGGATTAAAATGGTTTTAAGGAAAATTTTGTGAGGATTGTTGGGTAACTCAAGGAAAAGAACAATCTAGAGAGAGGAGAATCTTAGAGAGAGAGGGGAAGGAATTTCGACTAAGGTTGTGTGCAAAAATGGAGGTTGGAATGTGTTTTAACAACCGTGTCCTGCGGCTTTCCTGATTCTACCCATGCTGCTATCGAAGCCTGGCCGTGCTTCATTGAGGCTCGGCCGGCTCTCAATGTGAACTCTTTTTTTTTTTTTAACTTTACTTTATTTCTTGTATTATGGAGTTTTTAAGCTGAAAAATAACAAAAGCAAACAAAGAAAATAGTAAAGAAGAGAGTTGAAAAAAAGAGAAAAGAAAGAGAAAAAGAGAGAAAAAGAGAAAAAAGAAAAACGAAAAAAAAAAAAAAAACTAGGAACAAAGGAAAATGAGAGAAGAAGAAGGTGAGTGAAAAAAATATAAAAAAGGAGAAGGAAAGGAAAATAGAGGAATTTTGTTCATTCTATTTTGTTTGATTGTGTGAATGCATAATCTGATTTATTTGATTCTTGATTTAATTTGTTTAAACTCATTGTTTAACTCATAGTTTAAACTCAATTTGATTTGTTTTATTTAAAATGTTTAATTAGTTTAAACTGTTCCGTTCGCTTACAAATTGTTTTTCTTGAATCGCAATCTGTTATGTTATTCCATAAACAAACAATTGTTGTATGTACGGTTCATTCAGAGGAGTTCCAAATAAAATTATTCGTGCCACAGTAAAATCATCATCCATTTTACAACCAATTGGAACGCGGTGTGTTGTGTTCAAATTAAAGCCCATTGTTTTAACACATTGGCAAATTGGCTTTCGCTTTACTATATTGCTTTGATTGTTTTGATCTTATGTGTTTCTGTGTAGAATCCGTGTTTACTTCTAATTCACGTTTATGCGTTGTGTCTTGTTTTGAATTATATCCATGGACTGCGTTTTCCGAGGCCTTCCTGGGGGGAGTTAGTTTCCCTTTACCAAATTCTGAAAATTTGTTTGTTCTTTCATTGATCCACCTTTCCTCCTCTCGTGTACGACGCGTTAGGATTGTTCATCTCAATTAGAAACGGCAGGTGCGCCTGTTCATTCACACCAATCTTTCCTCCTCTCGCATGTGAAGCGTTAGGAGTGCTCGGTTAAAAACGGCAGGTGCTCTTGTTCATTCACACCAATCTTTCCTCCTCTCCCATGTGACACATTAGGAGTGCTCGGTTAAAAACAGCAGATGCGCTTGTTTGTTCACACTAATCTTTCCTCCTCTCGCGTATGACGCGTTAGGAGTGCTCGGTTAAAAACGGCAGGTGCGCCTGTTCGTTCACACCAATCTTTCCTCCTCTCGCGTGTGACGCGTTAGGAGTGCTCAGTTAAAAACGACAGGTGTGCCTATTCGTTCACACCAACCTTTTCTCCTCTTGTGTGCGACGCGTTAGGATTGCTTATCTTGGTTAAAAATGATAGGTGTGCTTGTTCGTTCACACCAATCTTTCCTCCTCTCATGTGCGACGCATTAAGATTGCTCATCTCAGTTAAAAACGGCAGGTGTGCTTGTTTGTTCACACCAATCTTTCCTCCTCTCGTGTGTGACGCGGTAGAGTGCTTTTCTTGGTTAAAAACATTAGGTGCACCTTTTTGGTCGCACTACCTTTTCTCCTATCGCGTGAGACGCGTTAGGATCTCAATTAAAAACCTCAGGTGCGCTTGATGGTTACGTCACCCGTCACCCTTCCTATATGAGGCGTAGTTAGGTCTGCATTTTCTTACATCATTTCTACGTGAGACGTAGTTTGGTTTGTGCCTTCTTTACCATGTGAGACACGGCGGGGTTTATTTTGGTTTAATTTACATTTTCATTCAAGCGTTGCGTTCTTGTGATTGTAGCGTTGTTTCATTGCTTCATTTGCATTCAAATGTTTCATTGCATGATCATAGTTATTTGCTGCATTTCGTTTGTGCATTTTTTCCTCGAGTTCAATCTTTGCATTTACATCTTGATTTCTTACCCAAGCCTTGCGGCCTCGTCAAATGGGTTGTCTCTGGGCTTTGACATTCACTCACGTCACTTTATGACTTCGAGTTCAGTCAAAGAAGGGCAATTGTAGACACCCTATTTTTGACCGCCTGTAAGGCTCGAGCTCTTTGCCCAATACACTCGATGATGAAAGTGGTGTTGTGCGTGGTTTGAGGTCTCAACGAATGGGCTATGTTTAAACTCCGAAATAATCCCAAACCTTCCATATTCCTATTGTTTATACCCCAGAAATCCATTTTTACACATTGTGTCACCCTATATTGAGTCTGAAACAGAAAAACAGGGGATCACATTGAGGCCTGGCCATGCCTCATTGAGAGCCGCCCATGGCTATTGATGGCTGACCGTGCGTTAGTAGTGAGAAACACTGTTCTGGACAGGAGCCCGCCAATTGTCCATTTTTGAAGATATTTATGACCCCTCTTGCTCAAATTCTATAAAAATGAAGTTGTATCTCTGTTTTGAGGGTTGAAGAATTTCTAAAAAGCTTATACACCTTTGAGCAAGCTTACCACCTTGAACCTATATCCATACACCATAGACACCTTCACACCTTAGCCTAGGAACGTTGGTTGAACCTTAAGCATCACAATTCAAGCTTGAGAGTGTGTTTGGACTTAGTTTGATTCACAACAAAGAGCTTACCTTTCTTGAGAGGTATAAGTTTACTATTTTCTCTTTTGCTTTCATTTCTGTCATTTACTATCAAGTTTTTGTATTTTTGTATTGTTTTGATCTCCTTTCAAGTGTCTAAGCTTAGGTTTGGAGGGCTACCAAACGGTAGAGAGAGTTAACACTCTTTCTTAGACCTTCACTTATAGCTCAAACCCTTGTTTTTACACCATTTTCTTTTCTTTCTAAATTGATTTTCCAAGTTTAAAAGAGGCTAAAAATCATGCTTTGAGATTTCAAAAGTAGAGAGGTTAGCCACCCCTCATTGTTTTTGCTTACTAGCCTTATTTTGTTTTCTTGTTGTTTAGCTTTTTAGGCTCTTTTCATGCACTTTGAGCCACTATTTTTCACTTATTAGGGACTGTTTTAGGGCTGTCCTAGGTTGTTTAATTAGTTCATGCTTTGATTAGTTTGCTTGTTGTCTCATAAATTTGTGTATATAGCTTGTTGCATGTTGTTCTAAGCATTTCTTTAATTAATTTCCATGTTAAGAGCCTCATTTTAATAATCAACTCACCATTCATTTCTTTCATTTGAGATTTGTTTCAATCGGTTGGCGGTTATTCAAAGCATGAACTAGAGATCTATGCTTAATGGCTTAATCTCTACGGATGTTCATTGTCAACGGCATAGTCTCTTTTTCATGTTGAGAATCATTTCTTATTTGACATGTTTCTCACTTAGTGGACGTAACAATCATCTTGGACAAATGGGTTAAAGAATGGAAAAGATTAATGAATTTGGCTTAAGTCTATTGTGTCAAGAGTCATCACACACCAATTCATAGCGTTTTGATGATCCTTGAAGCATCTTTACTCCCCCCTTTTGAGCTCATCCCATGATAAATGGGGGGGATGGTTGTTATTCATTACATTCATTGAATTTTATCCAAATTGTGGCCGAAATCATCAAGCAAAAAAATTGCTCATTGATAGTTTTGGAAACAATTCCAACCTTCTCTTGAGGTTTTCCCATGACAGAGAAGTGTGAAAAGGACAAACAAAGTTCAGAATAATTCTGTCTGCACTGTTTTCACTTCAGAGCACAAAACATGATTTTGCATAAAATTAAGGCACATCCGGCCTTATTTAGGCCTGGCCGGGCTTTATTGGGGGCCGGCAGGCCATCAATGTTTGGTCAGCAGTATGTTTTGCAGAAAACATAGAGTAGTTGCTGAAGGTGAAACAGAACTGGCCTAGGCAGACAGAGCAGTTCTTAGACATTGTACATGCAACCCTTGTGTATCCTTGCTTACATCAATATTGTAAATTAATGCTCCGATTATTGTTGTAATTATTATTATTATTGTTTATTTGTAATTGTTATAGCTAATTAACCTAGATAGCTAGTTTATTTCTCATTATTATCTTTGTTGTAATAGAGTAGTTAGCTAGTAAATTCTTTGCTTATTCATTCATTCGGCTTTGTAATAATTAGTTTAATTCGGACTTTCGGACTTTCGGACTTTGATTCGGACCCTTTTATCTGAGGGCCAATATGTAATAAGTTATATGTCTTCCAACCCCACATCTTTATCCCTTTTACTTATTTGCTTACGATGGTTAGTATAGAACATCATTTTTCAAATTAGCATTCTTATGCTTTGCTCCATTGCCTTGCATGCATCCAAGGTTCGGCTCATTATACTAACCCAATATCAATGCTCAAATTCTTTGCTTGAATACTTGCTTTAACGCATATCTTGAATGGAATTATATGACATGCTCATAGCCAAGCCTATAAATTACATAATCTGTGCGTTGCATTTAGTCATATTGCATTAGTTAGGAACATGCATACTTTCTAATTATTTTGCTTTGTTTTGGCTCGGAGTACTAGGTGACAAATTTTGAGTTTTAGCATCTTGCATTAAATGTTTGTGTTGCCATGCCAAGCATATTTCCATGAGGCTAATTGCTTAAATGATATACCTGTTTGAATGCTGGTAAATGAAGGCTAATTGCTTAAATTGGGACAAATTGATTAAATTTATATACAAACTCACCTTTTCAAGTGACGCGTATTAAAACAATTTTCAAACAAATATGAAATCAAAGTGTTCCAACTTTTGCAAATTAGTCTATACTTATGTGCATCACATAGTAATGTTAGTCTAATAATTGGAACAAGAGCATATAATGTAAATCAGAATCACATCATAATTAGTAGAGACCGATCTTTGATCGGGCAAGTGGGGTGCTTAATTCATGACCTTCCCCTCTCATACCTAAGTTCCCGAGCCAAGGCACTTTGGTGATGACGGATAAGTGGCCTTTGGCACGAGTCTCAGGTTTCCTAAATTTCTCAAAAATATTTAGGTGGGGATTCTATAATCTGGCAAAGCAGTCCATTTTTGACATTTACTTCAAAACATTGATTTTCCAAAAGAATTGCCCGAATTTGGACTCTTTTTGTGTTTTCACTGTTTCACATTGCACTTGTGAAATCTGATTCAGAACCACGGGAGTCCGAATTGTAGGGCTAGTCGTATCCGAAAGGAGCACGAAAAGTCAAGCTACAGTAGAATACACTCTTTTAGTATTTGCAAGTCTGTAAAAATACTGAGAGTTTGCAAAGCTCACTCGAGTGCAAGAATGGACGCTCGAGCGAAGGAGCAAAAATCTAGGCAACAAAGGTTTGGAAAAACAAGCAACCAACCTGTTCCAAACACACAACTACAATCCAAATGGCCAATCCAGGGAACAACAAGGGGAATAAAAGATGAACAACAACATTGAACCATGAAACCCAAGTCCGGAACATAACAAAATGTCGGGTTAAAACCGGAGTCGCTGTAACATGTATATTCATTGTTCAAAGTTCTTATGTAAAAGAACCCATTTGTTTTTTCAATTGAAGCATGTACACGCCACATACATCTCCTTGATTCCTTATATGCACATTCTGTTGTAACCTTCAGCTTGTCATTTTTAACATACGTAAACTGAAAACCAACCTCAATAGCATAATTGCACAAAACAGTACAGAACTCAACCACACCACTATCAAACTTTTATCCAACACTTCTAATATTATTTCGCCAACCAGTTGACAATAATACATTTTATTGGTGAGAACAAAACTTAGAGAGTGAATTCCTTTCAATATCCACGAGCCTATCACATTCACCATACACAATATCTACCCAATTAGACCCCACTTCATCCTCTTGATCAGAAGTACTATACCTAATAACTGAAACATCAACTATATCAACACCACGTGCACAAACAACCCTCAACATATTCAAAAAATCAATATTATTTCAAACCATACAATTCGGATGGCCCACAATAGAATATGAAATACAAATCGTCTCAAGTTTCAAATTCTCTCATGTTTTACACAAAATGCCAACCAATTCCTCAAAATTCAATTCGCATGAAATATTAATGACAATGGTATCATTCTCATATTTGCATAGCAAGAACACTACACTGCCCATCTAAACTAAAATAAAAAATACGAAAAATAACTTATTCAATGTAAAAACACTTAAAAAGAACAACATAAAAGTCCAAAGAAATTTGTGATAATTATAAGTTTCTCTGGATTATAATTATAAGTTTCTCTAGATTATAATAACAAGTTTATAATTTTCTCTGAACTCAAATAAAAGTCCAGAGAAATTTATGAACTTATATTCACCTTCAAGTTAACAAAAATAAAATTACAGAGAAAATTAATGAGTCCTGAGAAAATAAATGATAACTATTAAATACAATCATAGACAAAAATCACATAGAAGATCTATTATGAAATTATAATATTCTCTGTGATTTTCACTGGACTATAAGCTTACAATTTTCTCTATGTGATTGTGTAGTGTTGGACTCAAATATAAGTCCAGAGAAATTTACGCACTTATATTCACCTTCAAGATAACAAAAACAAAATCATAGAGAAAATTAATGAGTCCAGAGAAAATCTCAGAGAAAATTAATGAGTCCAGAGAATATCACAGAGAAAATTAATGCTAACTACTAAACACAATCACAGACAAAAATCACACAGAAGATCTGTTATGAAATTATAATCTTCTCAGTGACTTTCACTGGAGCACAAGCTTACAATTTTTTCTGTGTGATTGTGCAGTATTGGACTCAAATCAAAGTCCAAAGAAATTTACAAACTTATGTTCACCTTCAAGATAACAAAAACAAAATCACAGAGAAAATTAATGAATCCATAGAAAATTACAGAGAAAATTAATGAGTCCAGAGAAGATCACAAAGAAAATTAATGCTAACTATTAAACACAATCATTGACAAAAATCACAGAGAATATCTGTTATGAAATTATAATCTTCTCTATGATTTTCACTAGACTACAAACTTACAATTTTCTCTGTGATTTTCGTTAGATTATAATAACAAACATACAATTTTCTTTGGAATACAAAGAAAAGTTCAGAAAAATGAAAAGCGTAGAATAAATAAAAAGTGCAAAAGAAACAGAGCACAAAACTTAGGAAAGTGCAAAAAAAATAGAGCCGGTCTTCAAACACAAAGAACAAAACTTATCATTGATAAACATGTAACAGAGAACAAAAAATCAACTCCAAAAATCAAAATCAACTCCATTGTCAATAACAAAAAAAGAAAAATGAACTTCAAAAATAAAAAACAATTACATTGAGCTGGCTTTTCTCTTACATTGATCAAAACTGAAAACAAAAACCTAATTCAAAATACACTCAAAAAACTAATATGAAATCGGAGTCCTTACATATAAATCAAATGAAAAATAAAAAACTTACACTGATTATTAAACTTACCTGATCAACTTCTACACGATCAATGAAATTCAACTTCTACACGATCAACGAAAATCAACTTCTACACGATTACAAAATTAATTTCTATTCGATCAACGAAAATCAACTTCTACACGACTACAAAATCCCTATAAAATCTCCACGAAAATCTGCATCATCAAAATCTCCAATGTCAAGTTTATCCCAATGTAATCTCCTACAAAAATAGCAACGTAATCTTCAGTTTCCAAAATTAAAAACCACGTATATTATAAATAAGAGTAAAATAAATATTTAGTAAACTAAAATAACATCGAGGGACCTTAGGTATCAAAAAAATATTATTGTGAATCTCTCCTCATATTAAAAGTTGGGTAGAGATCTTAGACTAATTTTCCCTATAGTTTACTACAATGATTTTTCTAATTATTCCATTAAAAAACACTCATAAATATTACATAATTATATTTATATAAATTTTTATTTTTATTTTTATTTTATAATGAGTTGAGAGGAACCCCCTAACGTACATGTAACTCCAAATCATGAATACGAAAATTTATTTAGTGCTCTTGCACGTTATGTGTTGGTGTTATCATCAATTATTATATATTATGCCTTCTGTTGTTTTTCAATTACTAAATACAAAATTATAAATCTCACTTTCTCTATTAATCATAATACACTGAGAATACCACGTAATCGTATCCCATAACCACGAAATAACTTCCCCATGAATACATGTAAAATATCATAAAAAAATTGAGAATGACAATTGATGGGAAGCTAGGTTTCCATTAAATTATTAATCCATCTTAGGGGGGAAGAACCTAGTCCTGCTCCAGTATATGCCAAATCTATCACTCTATATATATAATTCAACTATGTTTTGACTCCCAGACTACTACTAATCTCAAAAACAAAATTATTAGAAGATTTTCTTTCTAATCTGATAATATAATTTAAGTAAGGGACATTGTATGTCAAGGGTAAAGAAAGATCACTGAAATATGAAAGGCACACTTTTTGTGAAAAAACAAATAAAAGAAATTTAATCATCCAACAATGGTAGATATCCAAAAAAGATACTTAAAAGAAGTGTTTAAAATTTAAACATATAAATCAGATTCATAAGTGTGGCCTATACTACCATAAATTTAACTTTTGGACACTTTCCTAATTATTTTTCTAAATACAAAATATTTCAATCAATCATCTTCTGCAAGTGTACCATTACTTGATTGGGTTCATGTAATGTTTTTGTATTACAAACACATCATTTTTTTATTATTTTTTTTCTGTTGTATTTAAGTGTGAAGCCCACATACTCATTGTGAGTAGGAAGTAAAAAATAAAATAGAAAATGATATATCTAAACCAAAATATTTCAATTAATCATCATTTTTTATTTTATTTTATTTTGTTGAATATGCAAAATAAGAGTATCGTTAATGACCCGTCGACCTATGTTGGACAGGTATTCCGATGCCTAAGTTAGCACAACTTCCATGAATATAAAAATAGTAGTATTGAGTTTTTGTGTGAGATTGACTACCTCATTCTGCTGGAGTGTGTTCTTTTTATGAGGAATTAAATAACTACCTTTGAGATTGTGTCTCTACTAGTTGTGGATAATGGCTGATTTTTAGGTGAGGATAAACCATATATAGATGAGGGGTAGGCATTTGGTGGGTCGGGTTGGGCCGACACTACAGAGTAAGGGACTTTGTATTTGTCTAAGCTCAGTCCGATCCTAACATTAGACCTCTACATCTATTTAAACCTGACTCAAAAATAATTATAAATTTCAAACTCAATCATTGGGCTATATGTTAAAAAAAAAAAAAAAAAAAATTATAACATTTCATAATTAAATTCAATTGCACATTATATTTCTTAAATAAATATACTGACATTATTATAAATTAAAGAATTTTATGTATAAATTGAAAGATTTCTTAAATAAATTCAATCACAGACCACTATAAATGTGAGTTTCAATAAAATTAGCAAAAATAAAGTATAGATTCCAACAAAAAATATATATTATAATTAATGTAATAGTAGGTCGGACTGAGTTGAAATTATAAATCTCAAACCTAATCTATTAATATATCGGACTAAAAATGTTAACTCAGCCTATCCCAATCCTATGGATTAAAACAATTTTTTCAAATCTTAAAAAAATAAATCAGACTAAACAAATTAACCGACCGATATCCTCCCCTAACTATGCACTGTATGATATGGAAAAAGTTTTAACCAGGTGTACGTTGGGATGATGCATAATATTTTCAACTATAATGACCTAACAAAATGACTTGATTACACCACGTGTCAATACTGATTTTGGCTTATGGTATTAGAAAATTGAGACATGATTACAACTTTATGACCAAGCAAAAAACAATGGTCTGTTGGTGGGAATTTAGAAACGAAAAGAAAAAGAAGTCGTTCAAGTTTCTTTTTGATGGGTTCATCTCACCTGGACACATGATGAAATTAAAAAAACATATAACTTATAAGTATGAAATGATACTTTGACAAACTTTCAGTTAATAATGATAGTAATGCATTGATATTATCAACAAATTTTAATTTTAAATTCATAAAAATGATTCAGGATGATTTTAAAATTTATAACGATATTAAAGAAAATGTTATAAAAATATATTAAAATATGACCAAATTGAAGTTCAGTGTATGACCAAAAAAAAATTACATTTCGGTGATAAAACATACCCACTTTAATGATTAAAGTGAGAAATTTTTTTATTTTTTTAAGAAAATAAATTTGCAATTTCTTTTTAGTCTTCTTATTGATTTACAGTTTTCCCTTGCAATATACTGAAAAGTACGAAAATATTTTAGAATATGTAAAAATTTATTAAAATTATAAATATTTTCACATTTTGTAGTGCTTTTTGACAATCCTTGAGGTTGTATTTGGTTTATGAATTTAGAAAGAAATTTAAAAAAAGAAATGGAAAAGATGTTTGAAATATATCTTTTTTCTTTTCCTTTTTCTTTTCCTTTTTTTTCTAAATTCATGAACCAAATATAGTCTAAGATTATCATTAGCAAAGCCCATGATATAATACTTATAAATTGTTGATTTTGAATTATGATGATGTACTCTAATCTTATGAAATGAAATGTAATTCGCCATCCTATCTACGAAATGAATAGGATCTGAATATTCATAACCATTGCATTTCTCTCTAATTTGATTCCTCTAAGATTTGAAACAAAAAAGAAAAGGAAAATTTTTCGATGTGCAATGCACACTGCATGTAATCCTAACACAAAATTATATAATTTCCACAAATTTATGTAAATGATATTATAAAAATACATAAGTTGAACGCAAATTCATATAAATTTGTGAAAACTTACATGATTTTATAAATTTATACGAATTTGCATTCAGTTTATATGATTTTGTGTTAAGATTACATATGGTGTGTATTAAACACCAGAGCATTTCTCACGAGTATATACAATTATACAAAATTATTTTTTAAACAATTATGGCAATCAATTAACAATTTGTTTAATAAAATACCCCTTTATCCCATTCAAAGGACTAAACCAGTGAAACAACAATAGAGATCAAAACCTAATCTATGAACATTGGTTAGTGGCATTCAAAGGACTCAAGTAGTAAAAGACCAACACCAATAGGGGCAATGAAAGCAAATATAAACAATGAAATGACAAGGGGAGACCATAATTGCCCAAATGCAACCAACCCACATAGCTCCTCCCATTTATTTATTTATTTATTTTTTTCATGGCGGCTTGGTTGGTCAGGCTATATGAATAATTTTATAATTTTTTTATAAAATTATATGACCAACCAAATAGCTCATTTTATAATTTTGTTTTTTGTTTTTTGTTTTTTGGTCAGGCTATGCTATTTTGTTTAAAATAATTATTCATTCACGTAATTTGTTTCTTAAATCTTCAAAATGATAAGATAAAAAAAATTTAAAAATTTATCCAAATTTAAATATTTTTTTAAAGCTCTTATATTCTGTCTTAAAATCTCATTAAGAAGATTGTAAAAAAAATTATGTACATATAATACTGCTGATAACCCTCTGATGGAGCGAGAGCGAGGCTGTGCGGTATCAATTGACTGAAAACCTCTTATTTTGGTAGCTTCCTCTTACGGGTCCCAACTGCGTATTGGCTTTATATTTGGTTGCTGTTTAGAACTTCCAAATAAACTACATATTTTTTTAGACTTTTGGTCTTCAATAAACTTTTTTTAAAATCACGTCAAAAAATTTTATTTTTTTAATTTGTCTTGTGTAAATAGATTTAAAAAATAAAAAAATTTTGAAAAAATTCAAAAGAAATTTAAAAGGCAAAATAAGAAGAAAAAAAGAAAAAAAGTCTACTATTTTTTTGTTTATTTTTATCTTTTTTGAACTTTTTAAAAAATATTTAAAAAAAAATTAATTTCCTAATTATTTTGTCGAGTAGAATCCAAAAGCCTAATGCTTTTTAAAAATTAAAAAAAAAATCATTAAAAATGAAAAAGAAAATGATATACAAGCCCACTTTCTAATTCAGTGCTGTGTAAAAAAATTGATTGGATGATGATCAGAGAATATATGAAAAAAAAAATTACTTTAAATATTCTAATATACTTACATCATTAGGTTGAAAATTAAGGGAAATGAATAATCCCCCTAAAAAAATCTCCCCTAATCCCCCTAATTTCTATTTTTGGTAAACTGTTTTTTTTTTTTTTTTTCTGTTTTCTTTTTTTTTTTTTTTTTACTTAAAACGGAAAAACGGGGGATTCGGGGAGGCCCCCTTTCGGGGGATGAAGCAGCGCCCGAAAATTAATCCGACTTTTGGATTAAAGTAACAAAAATATTAGAGATTCCAAAAATTCTACCAAATGTATGTGGGACTCATATGGGACCCACATGTATGTAAGTCTCACACTCATGTAAGATATGACTCCCATACCTATGTGAGACATTTGATAAAAATTTTGATAAAACTTTTGGGTCTCTAGCGTTACTCTTAAAATAACTAGTGTAATACTCGTGCTATGCACGGTTTTAAATAAATAATAAATAATTAATTTTAAAATTAAAATTAAATAGTAAAAAATTAAAATTAATTAAATTTTAACTATTTTTATCACAATTCCGCTTATGATTTTTTTTCCTACGGTTAATGCAATATTTTAAGTTCTAAATAACAAAAACATAAATCATAATGCAATTAGTAAAAATTAAACAAAAACTATGATAAATTATAAAATTACACTTTCTAATTTTTATTTTTAGGAACAAAAACTACACCTATAATAAAATATAAATACATTATTATTTTCTAAGGGTTTCATAATTTTAGTTTGTCATATATTAGATGATATCATAAACTATGTGAAATTCAATAATAATAATAATAATAATAATAATCCCAAAGATAAAACTCTTTTAATTCAAAGTAGTAGTAGCAATGAATCACATATTAATATACCACAAATGATTGAATGGAAAAATGTTGATTTACCTGATCAATGGGTTACTGTCAATGAAAATTACAAACATAATCAACAACAATCCTCAGAACAAGATATCCAAGATATTCAACAATACAATGATGGTTCTGTTCGAATTAAATTTAACCGTAGCCAATCCTCTAGACATAGTACATCTAGTGTCCCTACTGAAATTGAAACTGAAGATGAAATCTTCAATACTCCATTATTTCGCAAAAACAGTCAACTTCATCTTGGCCAAACTGCAACTAGTAAATTAAAAGGCATTGATAACACTACTTCCTCTCAAATCAGTAAACCTATTTATTCTGCCCACACACATTTACCTGAAGAAGAAATTGCTTCTAATAATTCTCCCACTCAAACTGATTTTGATGAATTTACACCACCTATCAATCCTCAATTAATGACAATCAAAAAAGAATTCACTCCTAATCTTGATAAATTACTTATTGAATTTAAAACCCCTAAAAATAGAACTCAACGACATGCTTACTATGCTCAATATACTTCTGCTCAAATGTCCACAATTTCCAGACAATAGTATGATTTTATGATTGAATATGGTTTTGAATTACCTTTATTAGAGTATGTTGATAAATATTATAAACAACTTAATACAATCACAAAATAGAAATGGAAAACTTCTGACACTACTTCTGTTAGTTCTAGTCATCCTCCTTTAGAGAAAATACTACTTACTCAACAAGGTTCTGAAATTCCTGCGTCACCTTTTAAGTTACCTGGTACTGATCCTGAAATTAAAAAAGTTATTGAACAAAATAATTATACTAATCAATGTTTAAGTACCATTGGTAAACAATTAGACAAGATAAAAACCAATTTAGAATCTGTTCACACTACATCCACAACACAACCTCTAGAGTCACCTTTGCTTAATTTACCCAGTAATCGTTCTAAACGAACCAGTTTAGTCACTAATGACCAATCTACCGTTAAAGCTATTGAAAAATTATTTACCAAACTAACTACATCTGATAATGCTTCACCCTCTAAAGATAAAGCTCTTACTGTATTAAATCAACAATTTCATACTGAAACTACTTCCACCCCATCTGACACTGATAATGACATAAATCAATTAGCTCAACAATTCCAATCCTCTCATCTTACTAAGATACATTATCCCAAAGTTAATCCTCAAACTACCAAAAATTGGTATTCTCGACCTACTCCTCCCGATCTTCAATTCGAAGAAACTAATCTTAATAATCAATTTTCTATTTCTGCCAAAAAATTATACGAATGGAATATTGATGGCCTTAGTGAAGATCAAATTCTCCAAAAACTAAATCATTTATCTATGGTCTCAAATAGTTACCTATCTAATTATCCTCAATATTCTCAATCTGAAATTGTTACTTTAATTACTTCTGGTTTCACTGGAATGCTTAAATCTTGGTGGGAAAAATATTTAACTGAAGAACAACGAGAATCCATAATTTATGCTAATCAAACCGATGAAAATGGTTTACCTATCTTTGATGAAAACATTGGATGTTGTCACCCTGATGGTATTAATGCATTAATTTATACTATTGTTCGCCATTTTATTGGTACTCCTACTAATATTTATTCTCGCATACATGTAACGCCCTCAAAATAACAACATAAAACCCAACAATATAGATATGCATTGATATATAAAAGATCCACATTCTTCCATTAACAGAGTTTCATTACAAAAGTATTACATGTTAACAACAAAAGCAAATGCCCTAAGAGCTTACAGCTTTCCAAGTTAACACTTGGTTACAAAAAGTAGAGTACTAACTCATTTACACATTAAGCCCTTGGCTTGAATTTACATGTAATACATCAAAAAAAAACAACAAAAAGTCTGCCCGCCCCTAGCCTCCCAAGCTATGTCCTTGGAGGTGGCATGCTACCTGTACCTGAAAATGATGTTCCCATATAGGGTGAGCCACAGCCCAGTAGAAATACACTAAACCAGTTATGAATAATGACTAAAGGATTAGCAGTTGATAGGTGGCCAACACTTTACACTTTCATTCTCCAATTCCCTACAAACTTTCAATTTATAACCATGGCTTAGAACTTGGCCAACAACTCATGTGGGACAGTAACTCATGTCCAACAATTTCACATTTCACAAAAGACAAGCATACTAGCTATATCAATACTTCCAAAGACATGCATAAAAGCAATATCACACTTCCAAAGACAAGCATATGAGCTGTGTCAACACATTACTAGATAAGCATAAGAGCTATATCTTTGGAGTCCATCCTCTATCTTCTCCCAAACAACATCCGGTTTAGAGGTCCATCCCCTATCATCCCCGAAACCGTGGAGTACATCCCCTATCTCCTCCAACACAACACACAATGCATATAAACAATTATTATACACATCAATCAATACATAAATTTAATGTATTCCTTCAACTGTCACACTCAATGACACATTTTAATGATTAGTTTTAGTTTGCCTAATCATCGTGCATTGTCTACAACAATCAAGACTATCCTCCACCGATAGCCCAAAGCAGTTATTTCTATACATAAAATAAATGCAACAAATGGATATAAAATCAACATTTCAATTCCTCATTTCTTACAATTAATTATCCCAATTAATTAATCAATGTAATTAGGGCATTTTCCATAATTAACATTACAACCCTTGGGTTCCATTTTTATCACTATTTCAACATTAATCCCATGTTTCTACACCAAACATGCCTCTAGGTTCATTATAAATAAAACCCCAACTTTTGTAAAATTACACAAAGGCCCAAAGTTTTCTCAAAATTACACAACAACTTCCAACACATCAAAATACTAAAATTTAAAGACAAAATCCATAAAGAGGAGTAGGATATCCCTACCTCAAAGTTTGAGCTCAAATGGAGATGAAGACCCAACACCCAACTTGCGCCAAAACCAAATATTTTCAGATTAAATCGAAGTCCAAGTCACCCTCTATCTTTTTAACAAAGGACTTAGGGTAGGAAATCACCCTAGGTAGATCAAATCTTAGAGAGAGAGTAAGTTTAGAGAGAGAGGGTCTCGTTTGAAGGATGAAAAGTTTTGAAAAAGTGAAGTTTGGGTCGGCTGCTGCTAGCTGATATAAACAGGCTCGCTCGAGCGAAGCCTTGGTCGCTCGAGCGACCAGACACAAGAAACTGCCCTCGCTCGAGCGAAGACACGCTCGCTTGAGCCAACAGTTCAAATCTTCCGATTTGCAACACGACGCTCGCTCGAGTGAAGAACCGCTCGCTCGAGCGAAGAACGAACCAGATCGCTCGAGCGAAGAAAAGCTCGCTCGAGCCAAGAAATGCAACTTTCAGGTCTGAGCCAGACGTAATCGCTCGCTCGAGCGAAGCCACTCTGGCTTGAGCCACCAGACACAAAAACCAACTCTCGCTCGAGCGACCAAACCCTCGCTCGAGCGACCAACCAAAAACAGAAGCTCGCTCGAGCGAAGAATAGCTCGCTCGAGCGAAGACCCAAAATTCTGGGCAGCAACACTAGGCTCCCAAACACAACCAACCTGTAACAAACCTGCCCAATACATCCTATAACTCAGATACAAAGTAGGAAAGGATGTAAACAAGACAATACTCAACTACTAATATCCACGGACACATGTTCGGATCACTGTACAACAAGGGGTAAACCCGGGATCGCTATAACCTCCCCCCCTTAAAGAATTTCGTCCCCAAAATTAAGAACAAGTTTTTGAAAAGCAAGTTTTTGTCCATTCTAAACAATGTTATATTACAACATTTAACAACTTGATTCATTACCGGCCATTCCATCTCTTATCAAGAGGCATTTCACTATACATATATTTCAACATGCACTTTCTTTCCATTTCAACCATTTCCAACATACATGGTTCATAATTCATATCATAAGCAATAATCATGATACATTTCCATCTCTACTATATATATTCAACATATACAATGTTACACAAACTTTCATTTCAAGGTAAGTTATACAATACCTCCACAAACCAAAACATTCACAATGTTTTACAAATTAAGACATATTTAATGATCTTAAAGTTCAACAATACATCCATATATATAACATATGTTCAAACTTCTACAAATAGGTCCGGATATTTCTCTCGGACCTCCAACTCACGTTCCCAAGTGGCCTCCTCCACTCCGTGATGTTTCCACAAAACCTTCACTAAAGGAATGGTCTTGCCACGCAGGACTTGATCCCGCCTATCCAAGACCCGAACCGGTCTCTCCTCATCTCGAGCGAAGACCCAAAATTCTGGGCAGCAACACTAGGCTCCCAAACACAACCAACCTGTAACAAACCTGCCCAATACATCCTATAACTCAGATACAAAGTAGGAAAGGATGTAAACAAGACAATACTCAACTACTAATATCCACGGACACATGTCCGGATTACTGTACAACAAGGGGTAAACCCGGGATCGCTATACATGATCAACTTAGTAATCTTACTTGTCCAACCTTAAGTGATTTTCGATGGTATAAAGATGTATTTACCTCTAGAGTTATGCTAAGAGAAGATTGTACTAAATCATTTTGGAAAGAAAAATTTATTAATGGATTACCTAGCTTAATTGCTCACAAAATTAGAGATGTTCTTAGTCAACCTACTGGTGTCATTGAATATGATAATTTAACTTATGGTGATATAATTTGCACTATTCAAAAAGAAGGATTAAAAATGTGTATTGATCTTAAACTTAGTCAAAAAGCCACTAAAGATAAATATAAAGCTAAATATGAATTAGGAAATTTCTGTGAACAATATGGATTACCTCCTGTCGCACCCTCTCGTAGGAAATCACACAAATATTCTAAGCATAAAAATAAATCCAAATATTATAATAAATACAAAAAGCCTTATTCACCTTCCAAATCCAACGATAAATTCTATACCAAACCCAAAAAGAAACATTATAAATCTAAAACACATCCGAAATCAAATAAAGATATTACCTGTTATAATTGCGGCCAAAAAGGTCATTATGCTAATAAATGTAAAGAAAAACAAAAACTAAAAGACAGAGTTAACCAACTCCAAATTAATGAAGAATCCAAAATTCAGTTATTTGAAATCTTTCAATTAAATCAATCTGATCATGATTCCTCTTCTATTCCTCCATCTACATCTAATTCTCCTTCGAATAGTGATAATTCTGATTCAGATAATCAAATTACCTTAGGATGTAATGATGTTTGTTGTAAACCAGTTAAACAAATTTCTGTTCTTACCAAACATACTCAAGAAGAATCTGCTTTAATTGACTTAATTAGTAAATTAGATGATCCTAATTTAAAACAACAATATATTGATAAATTAAAAGCTTTATTACTTCAATCGGATACTAAACCTAAGATTAATAAACCCATTATTAGTTTATCTAAGACCTTAGAAAAATTTAAAAATAAAACTAAAGAAATTACACTTCAAGATTTACAATCTGAAATCAACCAAATTAAACAAACTATCCGTGATCTTCATAATAGAGATAAAAAATTAGAAGATGAAATTATTACTTTAAAACTTAATCAAAGTTTGACTAATTTCCAACCTAATCCACATACATCACCTCACGAATCTGAACATAATTCTGACCCTGATTCTGATCATACTGATCCAGCCAAACTTATATTTGATAATCGCCCTCAACCTACTAACATTGAAGACAAACGATTAAACTTACTCAATAAAATCTATATGCAAAAATTAAAATTGTTGTCGAAGATTTTGAATTAGAGTTAGTTGCTTTAATTGATACTGGTGCTGATTTAAATTGTATTCAAGAAGGATTACTTCCTACTAAATATTATGAAAAATGTCAAGAGAAATTAACCTCTGCCAATGGTAGTAAAATGCATATCAAATATAAATTACCCAAAGTCCATGTTTGCCAAAATAATGTTTGTTTTAAAACCACATTTGTTTTAGTTAAAAATATGACTGATAGAATTATTTTAGGCACACCATTCATATCTTTGTTATATCCTTTTACCACTTCTAGTGAAGGAATAACTACTCATGTTTTAGGACAACCTGTCACATTTAAATTCTTATTTCCACCCGAAATGTTAGAATTAAATCAATTACAAGATTGTTCTATTTCTCATACTATTAATAGATTAACCCGACACATTAATTTTCTTAAAGAAGAAATTAATTATAAAAGAATTGACCAACAGTTAACTGACCCAATTCTAATTTATCAAATTAGTGATTTTAAATTAAAACTTGAATCAACTGTTTGTTCATCTTTACCTACTGCATTTTGGCATAGGAAAAAGCATGTAGTAACTTTACCATATATTAAGAATTTTAATGAACGACAAATACCTACTAAATCTCGACCTATTCAAATGAATCATGAACTATTAGAAATGTGCAAAAAAGAAATTAATGAATTATTAAAAAATAGAATTATCAGTCCTAGTAAATCCCCATGGTCTTGTCCTGCTTTTTATGTCAATAAAAATGCTGAATTAGAACGAGGTGTTCCTCGCTTGGTTATTAATTACAAACCCTTAAATGCGGTTCTAGAATGGATTAGATATCCTATTCCTAATAAAAAAGATTTAATTAAACGGCTTAGTCAAGCTCTTATTTTTAGCAAATTTGATTTAAAAAGTGGTTTCTGGCAAATTCAAATTCATCCTAAAGATCGATACAAAACTGCTTTTAATACACCTTTTGGTCAATATGAATGGAATGTCATGCCATTTGGTTTAAAAAATGCTCCTAGTGAATTTCAAAACATAATGAATGACATATTTAATCCGTTTAGCCATTTTTCAATTGTTTACATTGATGACATATTAATTTTTTCAAAATCCATTAGTGAACATTGGAAACACTTAACTGCATTCTTTTATACAATTAAAAGTCATGGTTTAGTCATTTCTGCTCCTAAAATTAAATTGTTTCAAACTAAAGTTAGGTTTTTAGGTTACGACATTCACCATAATACTATTCTGCCAATTAGTCGCTCTATTGAATTTGCTTCCAAGTTTTCCTGATGAAATTCTTGATAGAACTCAATTACAAAGATTCTTAGGTTCTCTCAATTACATTGCTGAATTCTATAAAGATCTTCGGAAAATCTGCCAACCTCTGTTTGATAGGTTAAAGGATAATCCTCCTCCTTGGTCTCCTACTCATACTGCTGTCGTTCAGCAAGTCAAACAATATGTTAAGTCTCTTCCTTGTCTTGGTATTCCTACTGAGAATTCATTCAAAATTATTCAAACTGATGCGTCCGATATTGGTTATGGTGGTATTCTTCTTCAAAAAATCACTTCTCAATCCTCTGAACAAATTGTTCGTTATCATTCTGGTGTCTGGAATAAAGCACAATTAAATTATAGTACTATTAAAAAAGAAATTTTGTCCACTGTTTTGTGTATTCAAAATTTCAAGATGATATTTTAAATCAAAATTTTTTACTTCGTGTTGATTGCAAATCTGCTAAATATGTTTTGGAAAAAGATGTTCAAAATCTTGCTAGTAAACAAATTTTTGCTCGTTGGCAATCTATTTTAAGTATTTTTGATTTTGATATTACTTATATACCTGGTTGTCAAAATTCCCTTTCTGATTTTCTCACCCGGGAATTTTTACAGGGGGGTAAGGGATGAGTGCAACTCCACATATTCCATATTTAAAAACCCAAATTACCCATTACCGAACCTTGATTAAACAAGTCAACTACCGTATTAATCGACTTAAATCCACCAAACCCACTACCAAGCGAGCCCAATACATCATTCACCAACAAATTCAAGCCCGTCGAATTTTACGACATGATTATTACAACCATTTACATTATTTCCAAAATTATCTTGATCTTCTTTCTGGTTGTTAATCTTTGCTACTAATCATTGTTTCTTGTTTAAACAGATGTCTCGCCCAAGGCCTCCTTCCAAGGCTTTGGTCCCATTCTCCAGTAAACCTAACCAACTCATTGTCCCTCCTCCTTTGGAATCAATCACCCAATCTCATTCAGTTGAAATAGTTAACCGTTATCACACTCTTGGTCATATTTATCAACCTGATTACTCATCTGCATTGGCTTCTGATCCTTTTGCCTCCAGCCAATCCGTTTCAGTTACTCCACTCCCAATTAACCAAGTCAGACCATCCCGGACCGAGTATACCAAATCACATGTTACTAACTTATTCTACAAAGAACCTAGTCACCCAAAGAATCAAACCCTCAATGACATTGCTAAATTCCATTTTGGCTCTGGATGCCATTTCATTCTCTCATATCCAGAGAAAACCCTTTCCTATTACAAAGACATTCTGCTCCATCACCATTCCATTTTAATCAAACCAATCCAGGATCGAGTTTATGCTTACAAGATCCTGTATCATTCAATTTATATTCACAACATTGTATCCTTAGCTGAATGGGGTCCTCCTAATCAGCTTCGAGATCTCCCTGGTCACTCCATTCAATATAACTACCATGATTACGTTGATGCCTGGTTCAAGATTTTCTTGTACCAAAATGAAACCTTTAGTCATTCCTGGTTCATATCCTTTGATCAAAAGTTTAAATCCGAATTACCAACCTGGTTTCTGAGATGGTGGACTCACTATGGTGCTATTTCAGATATCCTTCCTAGTCCCCTCAGTGACATAATTAATTATTTTGCCTCTGTGTACCCATTCACTGCTCATCAAAGACAATTTCCTTTATTGCTTATTTTCATATCCAAATACAAAATTCCATGGATATTTAAATGGCATTATGGGATTGATGATAATATAATCACTCATCAACACACAGTCAAATGGTGGGCTAAGTATAATGTGCCCAGAATTCTTGAAATTGTTCAAGAAGAATTCCCTCTTGATCAATGTGCTCCAACTCCTGCTATTGCTCAAAAACCAGCAGAACCCAACTGCTGCAATCAGCCAAGGAAGTCAGCCCAACCTTCCTCCAATCAACCTTGGAAGCCCCTCATCAAGTGGTTCCAAGCCCAAGTCAAGCAAGCCCATTGATAAATCCAAGTCCAAAGTTGTTGCTGCTCAGCCGGCCCAATCAAAATCCAAATCAAAGTCCAAGGTGAAGGCAAAGCCCATTTCACCTCCTACTCAGCCCAAAGTCAAATCCGGGATTAAGCCCAAGTCATCCAAAGAAGAAATGCTCCAATTAGCCCGCCAACTTGTGGATCAAGCTCAGGCCCAATCAACCGATTCAGACAGTTCAGACGGAGGTTCAGAAAGTGTACACTCTTCTGAAGAATCAACTAATCAATTTTCTGGTCCAGAGTTTCAAGATGCTCAGGACCCATTTGCCTGATCAACATAGGATTCCCTATAGATATCAATTAGCTTCAATCAATACTCTTTTGAGAAAAGCTGCTAATTTGTATCTATAATGATTCCTATATTCACATGTTCCACCGAAAGTAATGAATAGTAAAAGTTACTGTTCACTTTCACTATTCATCCAGTCAACTTTTGTCTAAAGATGATCAACTATTCACCCGTGTTTCTGCTCCACCGAAAACATTCGACAGCATCTTCTTCACCCCATGCGCTGCCAGTTGCTTTCCTCAATAATCGAAGTCCCAAGATTACTGTATCTTCTTTTATTCACATGATTACTGTATTTTCCTTTTCTATATATTGCAAGCAATTAGAACTCAGTCGGCACTCTTCAACATTTTAGAAATTTATATTCTGAAAAACCAGAGAGCTCTGAGTGAGAATTACCCCTTCCTGTTTGTAACTCAATTAAGATCCTTGCAGTTACTACAATTGTAATTGTAAGTTATTTTCTGCATATTAATTTTAATTTATGTATTTAAGTTTTAATGTTTATTTTATTACTTTGGATTAAGTGCTTCCAGTTCTGTATTCATATTCTTCATCTGAGTGCTACTTCCGCGTCAATGGTATCAGAGCCATGTGGTGTTGTATCCTGTTTCTAACTGCTTTGTTTCTTCCAATTAATCCATTCTATTGTTCACTTGATTAATCTGGTTTTCAGTTCGTCTTAATCACCTACAAGATCAGTCTAGGTCTATCCACCAGGTTTAAGTCACCCACTTTCATCCTCTGTCCAGAGTAAGTCCTTAGGGTTAGGCAGTGTTGGACATTTCAAATAGGGTCTGTACTCAAACCTCTTTGGTCTGTGATAACCTGACCAGAATAGGGTCTGTATTAAGATATCTGCAAAACTGATTAATTAACAAGAACAATGAATCGATTATTATTATTATTTACTAATTTTATTCTTTTAGTTTTCCATATAATAGTAATAATAAATTTTTTTTGTTTTGTGAAACTCATTCTAGCAAAATTTGTTTAAATTAAAAAATTGAATAACAAAATGAAAATGATAAATAATGAACTAAAAATGACTCTTATCATTTTATCTTTCCTGAAATCATCATTTACCTACCAACTATAACTTTTAAATTTTCTTACAATCGTTAGTTTTAGCATCTCACATTGGGTTCTTTTCTTATTATTCTCTCTTACTCACCTTTACTTGATGGATCTTCATAGCACGGGTGTAATTTTTTAAATTATTTTATAAATCATAATACTTGTGCTATACACAAGTTTAAATAAATAATTAAAAATTAATTTTAAAATTAAATAATAACATAAAATTTATTTATAAAAAAATAAATAAACTATGGTAGAATGTATTTTTAAAAAGTGCAATAAAATAATAAAAATTATATTTACAATGAAATATAAATGCATTTTGTCTTATAAATTTTACAATTTAGTTTATTTTATGTTAGAGATAGTGTAACGCCTTCAAAATAAACTCATAAATCATGCATTCGTTACATCCATAAACTTAAGAGAGTGAAACATAATGCCATTCATCAGAGTATTTTTACAAAAGATATTACATGTTGACAACAAAAGTAAATGCCTTATAGGCTTACAACTTTCCAAGTCAACACTTGGGTTCAACAAAAGTAGAGTTCTAACTCTTTACACAAAATAAACCCATGGCTTGATATATATGTAATATACGAAAGAGACAACAAAAAGAGCTATCAGCCTCAAGTCTCCCAAGCTACTTCCTTGGAGGTGGCATATCACCTGAACCTGAAAATGATATCCCATATAGGGTGAGCCAACGTCCAGTAGAGATATGCTAAACATAATATGAGCAATAACTAAAATATTAGCATTTGATAGATGTTTGACTAATATGAACCAACATACAGCACAACCCAATTCCATAACAGATATGTCCATGTTTCCTTCCATTTTCCTTACTTAGCAATTTCGATTTATAAACATGGCTCAGAACCTGGTCAAACAATTCCCATGAGACTACAGCTCATGTCAGAAACCTTTCCAATATCAACAATTTAAATGAGATTATAACACGTAATAAAACACTTCCATACTTCACAATTCACATGAGATAACAACTCATAATAAAACACTTCCATACTTCACAAATGATACACAGATTCGCTGTATCAATGGAATCCACCCCCTATTTCCTCCCAAATAATATCCGGTTTAGGAGTCCATCCCCTATCTCCTCCTAAACCGTGGAGTACATCCCCTATCTCCTCCCACACAAAAATGTATATAAACAATTATCATATACACGATCAATCAATACACAAATTCGATGTATTATTCCAACCATCATATTCGATGACATATTCAACTGATTAGTTTTAATTCACCTAATCATCATGCAGTGTCTACAACAATCAAGACCATCCTCCACCGATAGCCCAAAGCAATTATTTCTAAACAGATAATAAATGCATCAACAGATAAATTATCAACAATTCTCAAATGTGAGTGGTTAAGCAATCCAACTCCACCATTCATTCCATAATTACCCAATTTCATTAATTCCAACTCAATTTCATAATTTCATAACCTTCCAAATTAATTATACAAATTAATTCATAACAACAAATTAGGGTTTTTCTCTCCCTTTCCTCAACATTGACCCAAAGGCTCAAATATCAAAAACAAACATCAATAACCATATTTTAAGACCCATAATACATAAATATGGGTCAAAAGAACAAAACCCCTCTTTATACATTTTGAAACCCTAACACCCAAAATTACCCAACTCAAACATTAAATCAAAATGACTATAGTTCATGTCAAAGATCATAAAAATGAGTAGTTATCCCTACCTCAAAAGATGAGAACAAATGGAGATGATGAAGAATTTCCAAAGTGCTCCAAACTTCAAGATTTTCATATCAAAATGAAGAGCAAGCCAAACCCCACACTTTATACAAAGGGACCAATGTAGGAGATCACTCAAACTAGATCAAACCCTAGAGAGAAGTTGAAGTTTAGAGTGAGGAGCTTTCAATGGAGGTTTTGAAAAGTTAGAGAGAGAGAAGGTGCCGAAAAAGTGATCCAAAAATTCGAAATTCGGCCTGTATACAAACAGGACCGCTCGAGCGTGGGATTCCCCGCTCGAGCGTCAGACACAGACTCACGCTCGAGCGTCAAAAATGCTGCTCGAGCGCTGGATGCACACTTCCAGAAGTTTTGCAATCAATGGTCCCCGCTCGAGCGTGAAAGTGGACGCTCGAGCGTCCAAAGACCTACAGAACAAAATACTGAGAGATGGAAAATCACGCTCGAGCGTCAAAACGCCTCCGCTCGAGTGAAGAAGCAACAACAAGGGCCCGCTCGAGCGTCAAAAGCCCCGCTTGAGCGTGAAGGCCAAAATCTGGGCATCAACTTTTGGTTTCTAAACACAAACCAACCTGTTCCAAAACCTGCCCAACACAACCCAAGTCTCAAATACAAGAGTAAAGGATGTGAAATGAGAATACAACAACAACACATTCACGGAACTGAGTCCGGAATACAATAAACAAAGAAGGGAAAACCGGGATCGGTATAACCTCCCCCCCTTAAGGAATTTCGTCCCCGAAATTAGATACAAGTTTTCAAAAACAAGTTTTCTCAATTCTCAACAATATTACAATTCAATACTCAACAACTTGACCCATTACCGATCATTCCCATCTCTTTCCAATCGGTGAATTACCACATTTGCTACAACATGCATTCCTTGAAATTCAACAATTTCCAACATAAGTACTCCACAATTCATTAACATATTCAATGCCAATAATATATTTGCATTTCCATGACATGATTAACATATGCAATGTTAAAGTAAACTTCCATTTTCAAGGTACACTCAACCATTACAATATTTCCATAAACCAAAACATATACAATGTTCTTAAAGTTTATCAATACAACAAAATTCTCAATACATAATTAAACATTAACAAACAAATCCGGATATTTCTCATGGACCTCCAACTCACGTTCCCAAGTGGCTTCTTCCACTCCGTGATGTTTCCACAAAACCTTTACCAAGGGAATGGTCTTGCTACGCAAGACTTGTTCTCGTCTATCCAAGACCCGTACCGGTCTCTCCTCACACGAGGCATCCTCATCTACCTCTAAGTCGGTCCAATCCAATACATGTGACGGATCCGGCTCGTACTTCTGAAGCATACTAACATGAAACACGTCATGAACTCCGGACAACTGCAGTGGCAAAGCTAGACGGTAGGCAACCTCGCCAATCCTCTCAAGGATCTCAAAGGGACCAATAAACCGAGGGGACAACTTCCCACTCTTCCCAAACCTCATCAAACCCCGCCTAGGTGATATTTTCAGAAAGACGTGATCACCCACCTCAAATACCAAAGGCCTCCTCCTACGGTCGGCATAACCCTTTTGGCGACTCTGGGCTGTAACAAGCCTCCTACGGATAAGCTCAACTTTCTCCGTCGTTTCCCGAACCAACTCCGGCCCAACAAAGGTGCATCACCTACCTCGGCCCAACAAACTGGAGACCTATACGGTCAGCTATACAAGGCCTCAAACGGTGCCATACCGATACTTGACTGGAAACTGTTGTTGTAGGCAAACTCCACCAAGGGCAAGTGCCTCTCCCACGACCCACTAAAGTCAAGAACACAACCTCGAAGCATATCCTCAAGGATCTGAATAGTACGCTCAGACTGCCCGTCAGTTTGAGGATGGTAAGTCGTGCTAAAGGTCAACCTAGTGCCCAAGGCACTCTGCAAACTCTGCCACAACCTAGCAGTAAAACGTGGATCTCTATCTGAGACGATCGACACTGGGACCCCGTGCAACCTTACTATGTCCCGAACATACAAGTCGGCAAGATGATCTACTGAATCTCTCACACGCATAGGGATAAAGTGCACCGACTTAGTCAACCGATTTACAACCACCCAAATAGCATCACTATCCCGCTGAGTCTTTGGAAGACCTACAACGAAATCCATAGTGACATGCTCCCACTTCCACTCGGCAATAGGCAAGGGTTGCAACAAACCCGCTGGCCTCTGATGTTCGGCCTTCACTTACTGACAAGTAAGGCACTTCGATACGAAAACTGCCACATCCTTCTTCATACCTCGCCACCAAAACTGGTCGACCCAAATCACGATACATCTTAGTGCCTCCCGGATGCACCTCAAGGCGTGAATACGTGAAACTCTCGGAGTACCTCCTCTCGGCAAGACTCCGGCTCGAACAAACAGTCTCGGTATCTCATACTCAGCTCGGGATACACAGTCAAACCCTTCTCAACCTTCCCACTGGAGATCTTTTCTCGGAGGGATTCTACCTCAAGGTCACCTCTCTGTGCCTCTAACACTCAAGTCACAAGTGTAGGCTGCGCAACACAGAAAACAAGGCGCAGCCTCAACGGATTCGTCCAGAAGCAAATCAAACTCGCCAAGAGCACCCAACATCTCCCACTTCCGGATGGCTATACAAGCTACATCACTAATGGATTTCCTACTAAGGGCATCGACCACAACGTTGGCCTTTCCCGGATGATAGTGCAACTCGAAGTCGTAATCCTCAATAAACTCCATCCACCTCCTCTGCCTCAAGTTCAAGTCCTTCTGTGTAAACAGATATTTCAAACTCTTATGATCCGAGAACACCTCGAATCTTTCACCATAAAGGTAATGCCTCCAAGTCTTCAAGGCAAATATCACAGCTGCTAACTCTAGGTCATGTGTAGGGTAATTCCTCTCGTGTATTTTCAACTGTCGCAAGCCATAGGCTACCACTTTTCCCTCTTGCATCAACACACAACCCAAACCCTCTTGTAAGGCATCACAATAAACGCATAACCCAAACCCTCTCTCCGGAATAATCAACACTGGAGCGGTGGTAAGTCTAACTTTCAGCGCTTGGAATGACTTTTCACAACTCTTACTCCATACAAATTTGACCCCTTTCGACGTCAATCTAGTCAACGGTTGAAGCTAGCCTGGAGAAGTCCTTCCACAAACCGATGGTAATACCTAGCCCAATCCCAGAAAATTGCGGATCTCAAAACACTCTTAGGCTGTGCCCAATCTTGCACTGCCTCAATCTTGGATGTATCAACAGACACCCTTTCCCCGGAAACTACATGGCCTAAGAACTTGACCTCTCTTAGCCAGAACTCACACTTCCAAATTTGGCATACAGCCTATGGGCTCTAAGCAACTCAAGCACCACTCTCAAGTGTTCCTCGTGCTCCTCCTCAGACGGTGAATAAACCAAAATGTCGTCCATGGAAAACGACCACGAAACGATCTAAGAATTCCTAGAAGATCCGGTTCATCAAGTCTATAAATACTGCCGGTGCATTGGTGAGCCCAAAGGCATCACCAGAACTCATAGTGGCCATACCGCGTACGGAATGCCATCTTCGGGATATCCTCCTCCCTGACCCTCAACTGATGGTAACCCGATCTCAAGTCTATCTTAGAGAAACACAGGACCCTTTCAACTGGTCAAACAGATCATCTATACAGGGCATAGGGTATTTATTCTTAACCGTAGCCCGATTCAATTTCCAGTAATCGATACAAAGTCTCAAGCCCACCATCTTTCTTCTTAGCAAAGAGGGCCGGTGCTCCCCACGGCGAAGTACTAGGGCGGATAAAGCCCTTATCTAGCAATTCTTGGAGCTGAATCTTCAACTCACTCAACTCGGCTGGGGCAAGACGATAAGGTGCCATGGAAATCGGCGCTGTGCCGGGCACTAAATCAATAGAAAACTCCACCTCTCGATGTGGTTGGCAAACGAACAAGATCCTCGGGAAAGACGTCCGAGTATTCACAAACCACTCTCGGCAATACAGTCTGGGTCTCATCACACTCACTACTCATACAGCTAGCGAGAAGACAACTAAGCTCACTCCGCCCCTCGCGGATCATACACCGGTGGCAACACGACTACCAACCCGATCTCCCAAGAAATGGAAACAATCCCCGCTCAAGGTACATAGAGTGACCCTCTGGCGGTAACAATCACTAACAGCCCGGTATGACGATAACCAGTCCATACCCAAAATACATCAAAACTCGACATAGCCATAACTACAAAGAAAATAGAAGCCGGCAGTCGGCTGACCTCTATATCACAGCCCTGACACTCTTGTTTTAAAATCAACTCGCCCCCAACAGGTGATACAACACAAATAGGAGAAGCCAACTGTGCCAACTCCAACCCCAAAACAGATGCAAATGCAGCAGATATAAAGGAATGAGATGCACCCGTATCAATCAACACATTGGCAACCGAGTTGCAGAACAAAAAGGTACCTCTCACAACAGATAGAGCCGGTACAAGATCCTGCGCAGTAACAACATACACGTGTCCTGAAGGTCTCTTGGTCTACCTACTCAACTTTTAGAGCAAAAGACTGCTGCATAGACTGGGACGATGAAGCTCCCTGATTGGCCCTCGAGGCCTGAACTGACTGTGCGGGCTGAAAACTCTGCGTCTGCCTCGAACCAGACGCATCTGATGTGCCACTCAACTGCCAGCTATACCTCTTCAGGTGGGCCCGCTTGACCACACTGGTAACAAAAGAGCTACTGGCCTCTGCCCTGACTCTGGCTCTGAGGTCGAGCCGAAGATGAAGCTGCTCTCTGACCTCCTCCCTCTGCGGGCAAGCTGGAGACTTGTGGCCCAACTGACCACATTGTAACAAGTAATGTCTCCCTGACTGCCTCTCCTAGAGCCTGCATTCGGCACTGGAAAGGTCGATCTAGCAAATGCCACTCCTGGGACTACTAGAGGGTTAGAACCCCTCTGCCTCCTACCATCCCCCTAACCATCTTGACTCCTCTTGGAGCCCTTCTGCCTCTCCTCCTCCTCTGATAGAGGTTGGGCCCCTTTGTTTGTTTTGTGTGCATCTCATTCCAAATTGAAAAGGCACACTTGGTTTCTTGGGCCATCCCGCATTGAAATGCGCGATTGGTGGTCCGAGAATCAAGGACCATCCTCCTTTGAGTCATGAGCATGATAAGGAGGGTGTTGGTGCACACATTTGCTTGAAATGCATTGCCATGCCATGTTTGCCCTCTGCTGCTGTCAAAACAGGATTCTGCAGACATATATGGTCGACCGACCACACTCAGTGTCGGCCGGCATGAATTGGTGGTTGAGAGCCTAATAGATGGTCGATGACCACTTTACCATGGCCGGTGGTTTTCCTCATGGCCGGTGGCACCCCACAGTGTTCAGAAAGTGCTCTTTGGGACTTGTGCAATTTTCAGAGTGCAAACAGAGGCAGCTTGTGCATGCTGGTGGATTTTTCGAGCGAAGCCAATCCGAGCATGCGTGCAATCCCTCTCCAAGGCCTTTTACTACTTTCAGTAGCTAATTGATTCATTAATTAGTTAAGTGTTGTATAAATTAATTAATTAGCTTGTAGGTTAATTAATTGTATTATTCTTTTTGGTCCCTCCGAGCGAGGGCGAATTTGTAATAAGTGTGCGGTGCGTGTGATGCATGTCTTCCAATCCCACTACTTTCTCCTTTTACTTACTTGCTTTTGATGGTTAGTATTAGGGCATATTTAATTTAGCAGCATCTTTATGCTATGCATGCGTGCATCCATTCATTTGTATTGCATGCACTGGGCTCGGCGCATCATGCTAACTGCATAGTATTTCAAATTTAACTTGAATACGTGTTAGTTGTTACATCCCACATGCCATACTAGGATTAGCCGAGCCTATGCTAGTTGCATTCTGTATGTGATGCATTAGCCACTTAACATGGACTTGGATCATACATTGATTGCTAACAAGTTCTTTGTTTTGGCTTGGAGTACTAGGTGAGTCTTTATGCTTTAGCATCTTGCATGAGTGTGAATGTTAACATGACAGCATGCTTACTATGTGGCTATATGCTTATGTGATGTAAACTGCCCTGAATGCCTATGGGTGAAAGTTGGATTGTTTGAGTTGGAACAACTCGCTGAAATCCGTATT